>VZTU01023500.1:114109-128502 GCA_013400835.1 Zapornia atra
GGAATTGCTGGAACCCCACTGCCCATTCCCTGCCCCTCCCCGTGCCATGTTGGGGGGGAAGAAGGGAGTAAAATCGTGATGAAGTTTAAGTCTGCTAAGAAGGGAGGGGTGGGGGGAAGGTGCTTTAAGACCTGGCCGCACTTCTCATTGCCTGACTTTGGTTCACTGGGTGTGTAGTTGTAGTAGTAATGAATCACTTTTTCTTTTATTCCGTGCTGAGTCTGTTTTGCCCATTGCACTACTTGGAGAGTGATCCCTCTGTCCTTATCTGGAGTCCTAAGCCTCCCAATACATATTTTCTCCCCTTTTCGGCTGAAAAGGGGAGTGAGCAGGCGGCTTTGGTGGGCATTTGGCCTCTAGCCAGGGCCAAACCACCACACACGTGAAAGCAGTGATGATGTACCTCCAGTAGCACTCAGACTCTGGGGTTAAGCTCGTAGAGTGCTTTGACCCCACTTATTTAAAGAGGGCCAGAGAGCAAACTTCTGCACTGGATCCCTACCTGTCCTTGATGGTGTTTATCATGCTTGCTCGCTCACATTTTATAATGCTCAAACTCACTCATCCAAGAGGGGCTAGTCCCAAGCAAAGCAAATGAGAGAAAAATCAGTGCAATTCCAAATCAGTAGTAGCTGATCAGAATAGACATATCCATAGGGTCCACAGGCAATGCCTGAAGACAGATGGATACCTCCAAACAGGAACTGCACATATCACCATGTTGAGCAATAAGGTAATTATATGCTCACTGAGTAAAACAGACTCAACCCTCCCAGAAGAATCCCAGGAACTTAGTGGTCCCCTTACAAATAAGCCCAAGCGCATCTTAGAATCACATACCCTCTTGGAAGTTTTTCTCTCCTCTGGAAAAATAAATGTTTGGGGTTTTAATTTTATATTTTTTTTCTGTACAGTGGCTCTGCCTTGTCAGGTAAAGTGGGACTGACACCTTCAAGTTCACCCTCATCTTAGTCTGCAGCCTGGTGGTCAAGGCACTGTCCTTTCCAGTGAAGTAAAGGAACTGAACACAAGTTTCCAAAGCCTGGGAATTGCTCTGTCACCTGAAGGATATTTAAAGAAAGGAGAAGGTGAGATTGTGCTTTGCAAAGTGCTGCCTACAGTACGGCCTCATCCTTTCAAGGGGTCTAGAAAATAATTTTCTGGGAAAAAAACAAGGAAAGGAAGCTGGAAGAGTTAAGAGCAATGGCAATAAATGTGATATTCATGGGAAATCTTAAACAGGAAATTGAGGGGAATTCCCTTCTTTATCAAACATGAACAAGCACTTAATCTTGAACAAGCATTTTGGGGCAAAACGCTGAAATCCTTATTTAGAGAAAAAGCTTTATAAAGAGGCTTTTTAAATCCACTCAGGTGGATTTAAACCATTAAGATCAATAAATAATGGTTCAGTTTGCCTCCTTCTCTTAGAGTACCACAAGTCACACTGTCAGCTCTTATCTGTGAGCACAAGGACTAGAATCTCACATCTAAAGAAGGTGCTACAAGTCCCACATAGACCTTAATCAAACAGAAAGTGAGAGAAATTCTCATCTTTCTCAAACTTGCTGAGGGCCAGGACCCCTTTGTCAGAACCATCTTATGAATGACTCTCATGTGGGCTTCATGAAGATCCAGCTTTCTTGCTATTTCATGAAAAAACTGCCCGAGGTGGTCTTTACTACAGTAAAATCCAATCCACTAAAATGGTGGAACAGAGATAATTTCTGAATTCAACTGTAGAAGATAGATCCTTCCATTCTTTGATCTACAAATTCTGAAGTGAATGGCAAGTAAAGTCTCCATTTTAGTCTAAGTTTATTTGAAGTATTTTACATACTTTTCATACTGTTAATGTTTCACCTGATAAGCCTTGGGCTTTTTTACTAGGAATGTGGTTTTGTCTATATCCTCAGAGCAGCATTTAATATAGAAATATTACTTTGTACAATTGCAAAATACATTAAAGGGAAAAGGTATGTTGACTGCATGTTTTGCTCAATCCTAACTTAGGTGCACAGCTGAGATTCCCACTTAAGAATACAGCTGTTCTATACTTTATTTATGGTCAAAAGAGAGAAAGAGACAGGCACTTAGGATATACTGAGCTCACTTAAGAACCAAATTGTTCTCTTCAGCAGGATATTTTGCATGATGATGACTACAAGACAACATTGGAAATGGTGTGAGTCTGAGCTAGATATCCAAGTGCCCAAAATTTACAAATCACAATGAAATGTGTCTCATTTCATCTTATTTAGGGTAGATTATGGGAGACAAAATGTCACTGCAATCAATGTCATTTCAAATATTCACGTGAAAGATGGGTGTGATTACTCATGCTTCTACATTATACTACTCTGTACACTACTCTTACTGGAAGCTGAGTATTATGCATTTGCAATATAATTGTTTATAAAAAATAATCATATTCTAAATTATTTCAGTATTTAATACTGTCACCATATCACATCAAATTAGAAATAATGACTCTAGTTGAGTTAGAAACAAAAGAACACTAAACACTACACCATGATACCACACTTTCTGGATACACTGTGGGTTGCTATAACAGTTTTAAAGGCTAAAGCTTTACATAATGTTGAGGAGTGTACAAGATGTACAAAAAACATACCCCAAAATAATTACTAAATCGTAAGCATTCTAACTGTGGAATAATATAAATATGGGAAACACTGCCAATTAAACCAAGAAAATAATAAAATAAAATCGTGATTAGAATTTCAAGAGTTTCAGTTAATGATGAGACTCATTAAAATGAACATTTGCTTGACCTCTGTTACCTTCTGCACTTGAGTCTTTTTCAATTTATCATAAATATTATGATTTTTACTAGCCATCAAGGCACTAGGTAAGGACTTTACACTTTGCATAAAGAAATGCTTGTGGGTGGATCATGTTATTTATATTCTTCTGCAGAACCATAGGATGTTCCTGACTGACTGCAGCAGAAGTTGATTCAATGAGATTAATGTTCAGTGAGTTACAGAAATGCAAAATAATTTCCAAACACCCGCGGGTGAAGATGAGGAGGCCAGAGGGAAAGAAGGGGTCAGCTAAAGACAGTGTCTCTTCATGCAGTTAGTCAGAAATCTCTGACACCTCTTCTAAATTATTCTGTCGATCTGTGCCCAGCTGCCTTAACAACAAAATAAATCTCTTCATTAAGAAAATTATGGAGATTGATAGAAGCTGCCAGCGATATTTTGATTTTATCAAAAGCTGATATAATTTCCCTGAGTGAAAAAAAACCTGAAGATAACTATCTCCAAATTATCTGAGCTGAACAGAGGATGCAAAGACCAGATGAATTCTCCAAAAACAAGTTTCCGAAGTCTTGATTAGCGAGTTCCTGTATTAGTGATTATCACATATATAAGGTCAAACAACAACTTTATACCAGAAACAGATGCAAAGTTAACCTGAGGCCATAGAGATGTTCTGATCACACAGGCATTTAGGCAGTTAAGTGACCTAATTAAGGAGTCTAGTCTCCTTAGGATCTTTATGGAGTCAGTAGAGAATGAAACACCTTCAGAGGGTGTTGCAGATTCTAAGTCATCTGACCCAGACAAGCTCTATATTTGCCAATACCTCTTTCAGCTATGCAGGACCCTCTTAGGCTCATCTACTTTCTGAAACTGTCATACTGGTAAGATCTCTGTTTGACATAATTTTATTTGCAATGGGTTTTTTCCTACATACAGCATATGGCATCCTTCCTTATCAATGGATGTTATGGCCTGTTAGCCAGGCAATGGTGCCTTACTTAGGATGGATGGAGCTTGTCATTCCCACCAAAGTTAACCATGTTCCAGGGTAACCCTTTATGGGTTTGGGCCCAAAAGTGTGACGGTATTTCCAAAAGGGTAATTGATTCCAGGCATATGGAGAATATTTAATTTTATGTCACATCTCTTACCAGTTCTGTTCAGTGTGGGACTGAGTCTCACTGAAAGGGGATCTGATCACTGGATTTCATGTCCCAAAATCCAGAAAACACTTTGGCACACACTGTATCTCCAACATCGCTCCTGCAGAGCAAGATTCTCGAAGCAGCCTCTCTTTCCAAGTCACCCCTCACTTCACAGAATCATGGAATCACAGAATGACTAGGTTGGAAGACACTTTTAAGATCACCTGTCCTCTACTAAAACATATCCATAAGTACTTCATCTACCCATCTTCTAAACACATCCAGGGATGGTGACTCAACCCCCTTCCTGGGCAGCCTGTTCCAGATCCTGACAACTCTTTCAGTGAAGAACTTTTTCCGAATGTCTAATCTGACCCTGCCCTGGCCCAGCTTTGTGCCATTTCCCCTTGTCCTATCTCCTGTCACCTGGATGAACAGACCATCATTCACCTCTCTACAACCTTCTTGTAGATAATTATAGGCAGTGATAAGGTCTCCCCTCAGCCTCCTCTTCTCCAGACAACATCCCCAGCTCCCTCAGCCGCTCCTCACAGCATTTGCCCTCCAGCCCCTTCACCAGCCTGGTTCCCTTCTCTGAACACTCTCCAGGACCTCGATGTTTTCCTGAATAGTGAGGAGCCCAGACCAGGACACAGCACTCGAGGTGTGGCCTCACCAATGCTAAGTAGAGGGGCACAATCATTTCCCTAGACCTACTGGCCACACTATTTTGATACAAGCCAGGATACCATTGGCTTTCCTGGCCACACTGCTGGCTCATATTCAGTCTGTAGTCAACCAACACCTCCAGGTCCTTCTCTGCCTGACAGCTCTCCAGCCAGTCTCCCCCAAGCCTGTAGCGCTGCATGGGGTTTTTATGTTCCAGATGCAGCGCTCTACACTTGGCATTGTTGAACCTCATCCCATTGGTTTCAGCCCATCAATCCAGCCTGTCCAGATCCCTCTGAAGAGCCTCCCTACCCTCAAACAGATCAACACTTCCTCCCAGCTTAGTGTCATCTGAAAACTGAGGGAACATTCAATCCCTTCATCCAGGTCACTGATAAAGATATTGAACAGGACTGAACCCAGGACCAAGCCCTGGGGTATACCACTTGTGACCGGCCTCCAGCTGGATTTGGCTCCATTAACCACCACCCTTTGGGCCCTGACATCCAGCCAGTTTTTAACCCAGCTGAGGGTGCATCTGTCCAGGCCGGTGGCGGCCAGTTTTGCAATCAGAATGTTGTGAGAAAAGGTGTCAAGTCCAAGTAGACCACATCCACAGCCTTCCCCGCACCCATTAAGCGGGTCACCTTGTCATAGAAGGAAATCAGGTTAGTTTGACAGGATCTACCTTTTGTAAACCCATGTTGACTGGGCCTGATCCCCCAGCCATCACACATGTGCAGCATAATAGAACCCAAGGTGACACTCTCTATGATCTTCCCCAGCACTGAGGTCAGACTGACACCCCTGTAGTTCCCCAAGTTCTCCACACAATTCCTGAGAGTCCATCTCATGCTATTCCTTCTCTGTTTGCCAACAAACATCCAGGCTAACAAGCAAGGGAAATTACCTTAGTAAAAGATATATATGTTACCTGGAGTTTTATTGCTTGAGAAAATATGACAATTAAGGGGTGGCTTTTTTGCAAATAGCACAGCCCTAAATTTCATAGCTTTCTGAATTTCAAGCCACCCTCTCTGTAAGCCTGGCATATGGCCGGATCAGTGGTAATTTTCTATGTACCACCTTTCTTATTTTCTGTCATGCTGTCTCCCTGTCAATGAGCCAACTTCAGTTTACCTTGGTCTTTGACCCTTGGAGCATATCCTGCAAGACAATTTCACCATTTGCGTGGATGGGCAAGACATTGGAAGTCAGTCAGTAACTAGCTTATGACAGTACTTCATTCAAAATTTTCCAGGGGTGGTTAAACACTCTTACTGACCAGATCCATCTCTGGAATTGAGTATGCTGTCATGGCTATTTGTTCCAACATTAAACACAACCCTTACAAGACCACGATTCATCCTCTTCTGTTGCAGCTGGCAGAAATCTACTTGCATTGTATGTCTTTGACAGTCTTCTCTAGCATATTACCTTCAAAAATTCCATTCTGTTCTTCAATTTTAAAAAATCCCTCAAAATCAGCTACAGTTCTGATTGCTTATTGTAGCATAGAACCATAATAATTTCTTTTTTCCTGAGTTATAAAACTCTGTTTAGCTCTTCTGTATTCTAGCAAGTATACCATTTAGCTAAAACGGCTAAAGAATGACAGAACAATCATTGTATTACATCCTATTTTTCTGTAGACATTAATCTTTTCAGTACTCTTTCCAAAAATGCCTTTAAAAATTAAAATAATTCTGTAAGAATGGTGCTGCTTCTTTTCTGTCAATTAAGTCCTCCATATGCATGCTTACTGTGCTAATGAAGCAGGAATAGTAGTTATTTTAAGTTTGATGCCCACTGTGGAGCTATATTTAACGCTGCACATTGTATACGTTTACTTATTCTCAACCAAATCTGGGAAAAATGTGCTTTTTACTTTCATTTTGCATGTAAACATATTGCTTGCACTAGTGAATAATCTGAGTGAAAGCAGAAACGAATTGCCCTGTCAGCATGTCATCCTACAGCCAAATTTCTTTTGATTATAAAACCATTATTACATATTCCTCCTACAGTACAGAAACACCTACACACAGATGAAAATGAAACTCCTGTTGAATTGATTCACACATATCCTCTGCCTATTCCTGATGTTTATGAATGTCCATTTTTTTTCTAGAAAAGGAATCCTCCATTTTTTCCTCCCGACTTGCATGCAAGCCTTCCGCAGTCCTGCTTCAACAATGTCCTTCTCAGGCAAGCACAGGCTGGGAAAGTTATTGAGAGGAATGTGACACAGGCAGTCTCTCTGGTGCTGCTCTAGACATTACCTTTTGTAGTTTTAGGGTAGTTACAAAATAGACATGCAGATACACAGGCAAGTACTCAAATAATTCATGTTACTGGCATTCAGACTCAGAAGTTCCATAAAAATGGGACTTGAACAGTAAGTGGTCTACGTCCTTTGAAAATTTACTGTGGTGGTTTAGGCCTGGCTAGAGGTCAGACACCCACCAAAGTCAGTCTATCACTCCCCTTTTCAGTTGGACAGGGGAGAACACAGATACTGAGAGGCTCAGGAGTTGAGATAAGGACAGGGAGGGATCATTCCATAATCAGTGTCACGAGCAAAACAGACTCAGCACAAAATAAAGGAAAGAAAATTCTCTAATTTATTACACTGCACTGCACAGCCAGTGACACCAGAGTCGGGTAATGAGAAGTGCAACCAGATCTTAAAGCACCTCCCCCCCACCCCTCCTTCTTAGCAGACTTCACTTTAGGCATGGTTTTGCTCCCTTCTTCCTTTCTTTCTATGATTTTATAAGGTTTATCCACATGAAAGGAAAAGTTGACTACTACTAACTAATCTGGGTACAGTGCCAAGACATTTTGATGCTAATCTGAAAGATATATTTAAATTCTAAGGTGTCTAAGGTAAACAAATATTTTTCTGATCTATAAATTAATAAATTCAAATTAATTTGTAAATTTATATATATGTATGTTGTGACTTCGCTGGGTTTTTAAGACTAGTTTTTGAATTGAGGTGTTCATCTATTACCTTGATTGGAGAAGGAGCTGGAGGTTTTTAAAACTAATCCTGAGTGTGGAGGAACAAGCTTTAAGGCTTTTGACCTCTAAAGTAATATGGAAAAAGAAAAAGGAAAAAAAAAAGAAAAAAGAAATAAGAAAAAAGAAGCAAAACAAATCAAAACTTTCTGTGCTCCACCCTAACTAAAGATTTCCTATGTAGAAGAAAAGCCACAAGATGCCTTTGGAGCACAACTCCAAATCTCATCTGCAGCCCTCATTTTTGAATGGATGCAGATCCCCAGGAGCAACCAGTACCTCCATTACCAGTATCGGTCTTCCCAGGCACCACCCAGACTACATGCTCTTGTAAACAGTCCCTCCCCAGCTTTTTTCTACACACTCTTCAGATGTTCAAAGGCTGCTATAAAATCTGGCCAGAGTCTTCTTCAGGCTCAACAAGCCGAACTCTCTCAGCCTGTCTTCAGAGGATAGTGGTCCAGCCCTCAGATCATCTTTGTGGCCCATGGACCTGTGTACCTTCAGGTTTCTTAAATGGTCTTGAACCTGATCGTCTTCTGCAGTAGGGTATTCTACATTCTCATGGACCCTGCTTCCACCCTCTGTAGCCTTCCTTTTTGCATTTAAGTTTGTCCAGGAGCTCCTTTTTCTTGACTGCTTACCTGTGGGGACTCCCACAGTTGTGGTAGGGAAGCAGAGCTTCAAGACAGTGGTGTCTTTTGATGTGGCTTATGTTCTGAAGGACAACTGGGCATGGCCCTACCACATATTTATTTCCTTTCGGACTCTCAGCCTTAAAGAAAAGGAAAGGAAGGAAAGTGTTGTGGGAAGTCCTGGCCCAGCCTTTACAGCTGAAGAGTGTGAGTAAAGTAGGCCTGCTAGAGATGGATAATGTGTCTTATGATTTTTAATCAGAAAAAAACCAACCTTCAGACATCCCTCCTTCCTCCATAAAATTATCATTAGGACTAGCATGACCAAAATGAATAACTAAACATAAAATTTGCCCCCACACTGTCACAGCTCGGAATTAATGCTCCCATAATAGTACCACGAAAATCACTATCCCTTACCTTTGCGCTTCCTGCAGTGTAATATACTGATCCAGTGCATCAGATGTCTGTGTGTAAACCTCACAGCTGAAATTAAGGGTCACTGCACATCAAAAGGAACACACACCGGCAACGGATACAGTATCAAAACACCCATTTATCCAGAAGGAAGACATTTCTCACCATACGGCTTCTCAGTACTAACCTCCTTGTTTTCATCATCAAGGCAGACATCTCTCCTGTTTACAATCAGCCTCCAAAATCTGCTCTTGAGAAGTATAGCTTCAGACTCTAGTCAATATTAAAAATCATAGCTTTGATAGAAATACAACCTATTTGTCTCACATACCATCAGTAACACCACCATTTTTAATAAGTGATAAATTAACATCTCTTCTGCCCATAGGCTACAATGACTTTATCACATCCTTCTATTAAATTTAAAGCTTAAAGTTTTGTTCAGGATAATTGACCTCGGCTTGTGTTTAGCTTTCAGGTTTTCTGCCTCTATTTCATATTTAAAGAAGGGCTTGCGCACCTGAAAACCTCTCTGGTTTTCCAGTTTGAAAAGGCATTACCTCTTCCTACAAACTTTGACTCATTCATCCAGGAAGGCATCTGCCCAAAGAAGAATTATTCCATGGAACTGTGGTTTCAGGGCAAGCCACCCTTTATTCTCTTTTGAACCTTTCCTTTTTTTCACATGGACTTGCAATTACACAGTGCTTGGCTGCCTTTGTGGGGTTTTTTTTTCAAATGCAAGATTGATAGCCAGTATTAGAACCTGACCTGCTTCAGTACATGGCTGCATGTACTGAATTCTTAAGAGAATCCCAGATCAACCATCTTTCTCCATTTCAGGAGAAGTTTTCATATATGCTAAATTGTGTGCAATGAGCAGGACGCTTTTATGTCAGGCTCTCGGGAGCACAGAGCAAATATTATTTCCCAACTATGTGTTTTGAAGTGCTGGTAAAATCAGGGCATCAAGCAACACATTGTAAAAGAGGATGCACAGATCCTGAGCGTGTACTTGTTAATGTGACTTTTTTTTTAGCTTCAGTGAGCTTTCCTGAGTGAGTCCCAGTAGACATAACAGTACTGTCCCATATGGCAGTGAGACTGTTTTGATTTTCCCTACTCCATTAGCAATGCTGGTAGCAATGCTAATCAACCAGTAATTTTACAAAGGAAATGTTATAAACCTTGGTAATAAACTATACACAGCATACAGATGTAGAGTACTATAGCAACAGGTTTAGTTGCAGTTAGACCTCAAAACAGGTCAGAGGGGAGTTGATCTAAGGTTACACAAGCAGAAACCAGAACTTGAAAATACATACTTTTCTAAAAGAGCATTTTTACAGTTACAGTCACCATGAGGTCTCCCTGGCTGGGATCTCAGCATCCTTTTCTTTACCCTTTCACCAACCCTGGTTTCACCCACCCTCTTCCCCCTCAGCAAGTATCATGTTCTCAACTATCCCAACTGCCTGATCCAACTTTCATCTTTCTGACCATACTGAAACTCTTGCCCCTATAATCTTTAACTCTATTATCCAACTTCTCTAAGCCAATTTCTTGTTCTTTCTGGATTTCAGACAGACAGAGATTTATAATACTAGGGAAAGGGAACTTCAAACTCTGTTTTAATTCCCAATCCTTCTTCTGCCCATGCCACTCCGTAGACAACATGAGTCACGGAAGTACTAATAGAATTCTGTGTCCTTTGTTGGGGATCACGATTTTAACTCTAGAGGTCTTTGCTGTAGCACTCTGTAGCAAACATGCACTGTCTCAGACCTCCACTGTGGCTGGAGCTTTGGTTTTTTACATGTTTTTATGCAAAGCTCCCTTAAGTCTGCGATGTGACTGGCAATTTCCAATTGTTTTTATTTTCACAGAATCACAGAACATTAGGAGTTGGAAGGGCCCTCAAAAGATCATCTAGTCCAAGCCCCTGCCAGAGCAGGATCACCTAGACTAAATCACACAGGTAGGCATCCAGGCAGGTTTTGAATGGTTCCAGAGAAGGAGACTCCACAAACTCTCTGGACAGCCTGTCCCAGTGCTTCAACATCCTCAGAGTGAAAAAGTTCCTCCTTATATTCACATGGAATTTCCTATGCTCCAGCTTGCACCCATTGCCCCTTGTCCTGTCTCTGGCCATCACTGAGAAGAGCCTGGCTCCATCCTCCTGACTCTCGCCCTTTACATATTTATAAACATTAATAAGGTCACCCCTCAGTCTCCTCTTCTCCAAGCTAAACAGGCCCAGCTCCCTCTGCCCCTCCTCATAAGAAGAGGCTTTATTCAAGTAAATAACAAATAAAAGTCAGTTCTGTTGCCGTAACAGGCAACAACATTTTGAACACAGAGACTACTCTCCTGACAACATTTCAAATTTCTTCTCCAAAACGCGGTGGTGTTGGATCTTCAGAAAGAAGACATCATCCAAATCTTGGGCTACCACAACATATTTGTCAGTATGTTCGTTTGCAGATGTAAATCACTGAGTGGCAACTGTCACCAAGAAATTGAAAGAGGAGTCTTGTCAGATGTCAGCTTGATGCATCTGCCTGTCTGTGTGGTTATAACGGTATCACAGTGTTTCGGGGAGCTACTGAATCACCCTGTAACAGGAGGCTGTCTGCTTCTTGGTATACAAAGTAATAAAGCAGTATACAGAAGAAAATATTAGACAGTTATACTCCTTGGGCCAATTTGTCTCACAGCTACACTATAGTAAATCAGAAATAACTCTGCAGACCTCTGTAGAGCTATTCCAGATTTATGTTTGCAGAACTAAAAGCAGGATCTAGCTCTTTTAGTCTCATGCTATCATTTTGCATAGCCAGCTGCTGAAATAGTGACTTAGGGCAGGAGTTTCTGAAAAAATATCTGTTGTCAAAGCACATTTATTTTTGCAGTATTTTTGACAGCCCAAGGTAAAATACAATGGAATAGTGAGAATATACTGACCAATTTTGAACTCTGTGCTGGCTGTGCATGAGATATATGTGAACTCTCTTCATGCATTTAACATGCAACTCAGGCAGTGGTCTCCCTGGCAATATCTACCCTGCCACTGTGCATCCTCTGTGCATTTTCAGGGAGTAGCATGGTTTTTTTCCCTTCTTCCCCTGGATCAATTGCAGAAAGGATATTCCAAAAAGAAATTTAGAGAAAGAGTTCTGATAACATGCATAACCCAGTCCACTTCTTTCCCACTTGGGCATGAGCTCAGCGGTCTGGCCTTTTCAGACAGCCAATGTGGTACTCAGGTCCTCATGAGCAAGCAAGACAACCCTGGCCTCATACACTGGGAATCTATTATTTGAGAAGCCTGACTTGTGCTCTAATATGACAAATTTCAGAGGAAAAGACAACTTCTAAATGTTACCTGAAATTACTATTGATTTTATCTAAACTGAAAAGCAAAAATGTGAAATTAGTTTCAGGACAGCTCGTAGTGTGGTTGAAAAAAAAGCCAGTACCCTGTTTTCTACTTCAGAATCATTGCACTGCAACGGTAACCAGGTAACTCTAGTGCACGCCGTATTGCATGGCATCCCCCTAAAGCAGCAGCCTTTCTTATAGTTGTCACTAGCAGAGCTGCACCAGAGCCATTGAGATTCTTCATTTCCAGAAAGAAAGAAAAAAAAAAAAGAAAAAAACCCCAGTTATTTTCCCATCAAGCTTTACTTTTTTTTCCCTTTTATTTTTCTCTTTTTCAAATAAATGTAGTAGGTGAAGATACCTTCGATTGTGAACACTGAGAGGCAGCAGATAATTGCATGTCTGTGGGTGAGTGGGTGACTATATAAAAACTGAACTTTTGAACTCAAAAGCAAGCATGAACCTGCCACCTGCTCACTGCAACGGGTATGGACTGGCTATAAATTTCCATAACGCTGTGACTAAACAACTGTGGAACATCCTGACATCCTGATTCTCCCAGTTAATAAAAAGATGTGATACAGAACCTCAAATTAGGAGCTGGTCGTGTGGTTGAATCTGCACATTGCCTTTGTAGACTGGGAAATCTGGAGGCTGGAGAATGCAGAAAGAAGGAGGTAAAGATCCCGAATAGAGAAAAGATCCTGGAAGTGGGAGAAGACCCTGGAGCTCCAAGCACTACATGGAGATAAGTGCTGGGGGACCTTGGCTGGTGATACCTGAGACTGGTGCCTGTCAGCAGCAGCACGGCATCTTCTGACAGGACTTTCTGTCTGTCCTTCCTTGGCCAGTACCCACCTCCCTGTGAGGAGGGACACTGAGAGCTAGGAAACACTGCTGACCGGGAGGGAGTGAATGACAGTATGTGAGGAAATCAAGCAGGGTAAGACTTTTGATCTCGCTGATTCTTAAATAAGTCCCAATATCCAAATCCACCACGGATTCTTGTTTGCTTTGTCTCACCTGTGACAATGTGAAACTTAATTTGCACAACAGCCTAATTAGATCCCCACCAAACCACATACCCGTGTACGCAAAATACAGTGTATATGTTCACAGCAGAAGACCGTGCTACTTGTGCAACCATCAGTGACTCACCAGCAGTGTAGTCATCTAAATTTAGTCCCGTGCCCTATTGAGGCAACTCTGACAATTTACCATGGTGACGCTACCCTTATGAGCTTATTATCACTATGTTCATATTCTCCTTTCCAGTGCTGCTGGAAAATGGGCATATATATATATGCCAGTGTTGTTTGTGTCATCAACTGTTTTTCTTTAAAATTCTGACTTCTAAGTTGCACAGAAAGAACTGAGGGACAGAAACTGAACAAAGATCACTTAATCTTGTTAAACATGGCAGCAAATCACATTTGTGTCAGAGTGGTGTGACAAAAAAAAGAGAGATATATCCCAATGCAAACTCCTGTAAATCCACTATCCAATTATTTTCCAACACAGTAAATCAAATTTAATGCCAATATATCTATATATGAAAGAACAGACTGGGTGGAAAAACAAGGGAATTGTGCAGAATTATGTGAGTTGTATTTGAACTGAGTTGTTGGGTTTTTTTATATACTGGAGTCATCCTTGTTTGCTTGGGGTTTTTAAAATATACTTTTTAAAGGAACTAAAAGCACAAGTTATTAATAAATATTTTCATGTAATTAGACTGTGGAAGCATCTTTCAGTAGAAATATTGAAAGCTCATTTAAAGGCACAAAAAGGCATCTGAACAAAACTGGGCAAAACACTACAGCACAGTCTGCGTAAGGCTAGTCACGTTAGCAAGTAACTGGAAATGGCTGATGCAGTTTTTCAGACTTTTATCATAAAAACACGGGCTGCAATTAAAGAAAAGCCTGTTTTCTCATCAGGAAGGGACAACTACCCACTAATACCAGCAGTGCTTATTGAATTTCCTTCTGCAAGTATGACATGACACAGCCAGCACAGGCGGTTCTAAAAAAAGCAAAGACAAGTGAGGTCAGAACATTGAACTGATGTCAAATACCATTTCCGCACCTCATCTGCTGTCTGAACAAACTGTTACTGTGTTTCTTTAAATCAGTAGCTGCCCACTGGCTGTTATCATTTCTCTATCAGGTCCCGGGCAGGCGTGGATTTCAATTCCCATCAGGATATTCTGGGTGTCCTCAGGAAAGGGGACTTGATGTCAGCTAAGGTTTTGCCGAGATGTTTTCGGCTCTTTCCGAATCCAGTTGTGCAAACCTTTTGAGCAGCAGCAGTGATGCCTCGGAAAGCTG
>VZTU01023501.1:0-13113 GCA_013400835.1 Zapornia atra
GGAGCTATTGCTGGACGTTTGTTTTTTTTGAAACAAAATCTGCTCTGGCTGAGTAAAATACATTAGAGACACATTCAAGGTTCTCTGGGAAAGGAAATCTCTGAGGTCCATGTTTCACGTTTGGCATGTTTGGAACGTTTGGCTCCTTTGGTTTGGGAGCTATTGCTGGACATTTGGCATGTTTGGAACAAAATGCTGCTCAGATCGAATAATATACCTATGGAGGTATATTGAAGGTTCCCTGGCAAAGGAAAGCTCTGGTAGCCCAGTGTGAAAGGGTCTGCTTGTGGGCTTCCTCGGGAGTTTTCCGGCCAGCTATGTCTTTCTGTTCTGGCTCCTTTGGTTTGGGTGCTATTGCTGGATGTTTGGCATGTTTGGATCATCAGGATTTGGAGGGGGCTGTATTTGGCAGTGGGATCCTTCTGGTCTGTACTGTAGTCTCTGGTTAACCATGCACCCTAAACATTAAGAGGGTTTATACTATCAACTGCTTCTCTCTGCTCTGCTGACTGTGTCAGTGGTCGTATCTGCCTGTCACCTCTTGTGCTGAGCTTCACAGCATGACATCTTTGAGCAGGGCCCATCCGGCACAGTGAATGCCTCTGCACCTGGGGCTTCTCCTTTCTTCTGCAGACATTAATGGCAGTGGTGTAACTGCAGTCTTGCTGCAGTGTGTTGGAGCACAACAGGCAACTGTTCATCATTTTGCAGGGTGAATTTCTTCCGATGGGAGAGTTCTGGTAGCTGTTAGCAATCGTGCTGCTCCTAATTAGGGTGACTCATGATAACTCTACCATTCTCCACATAACTCTGCAATTAACTTGTGTCACTGCTATAATTTAAGTATGATTTAATAAGAGGAGACTAATTTTTGCAGCTCTGTTAGAGGTACATTTAGATTTTCACTCGGTAGACTCAGGAAAGATGCACAATCTTTGTTTTATTCCGAGCTAAATGAAATGTAGAGATCTCATGAAATGTAATGGTTTCAATTACACCAGGAGGAATCCCTGATGTTTCATTTCATATCCTTGTGTTGCCAGGAAATATGCTTCACCAGAGCTGCTGAAAATGCAGTTGGGACTGCACATTGCTTGGCAGAAGGAACACCAAGGCTTTTTCAAAGGTGGGGGAAATGGAAAACCAACAAAAAAACCCCAAAACGTTCCTTCAGTGTTGTATTTTCAGGGTCAATTCTCCCCTTCGCCTCAGCAGTCTGTTAGCTCTGGCCTGCTGAGTTAAAGAGCAGCTGAGGAGGAAGGTCCTGACAGCAGCTCCCACAGCTGGGGCACTGTCTTTACTCCATATAAACTGTCTACACCCTTTGGAGAGCTGCAGAACAAGCAGTCTAATTCCTAGAGCCCCACCAAGTTGTAGTAGTGGGCTGCACACTGCTCTCTGCCTGTGGAAATATGAATTCGAGTCTGTCTCTGTAGAGCTTTGGTGGCTGAATTGGCAAATGCACGAGCGCTGGGCAAAATTGGTGACCTTTTTGTAGGCCTGAATGAAGTTTAGATATCAGACATGCAGCAGTTACAAGCAAGGATGAAAGAAGAAAAATCTCAGAATGACTTAATTGCTGTGTTTTCTCTGTTTATAGCACCACCATGTGATAATAAGAACAAGAAAAGCTTTGCAGCTATTGGGTGCTGTTGCTGCAAATGTGTTTCGTGGAGCATCAAACTGCTCCAGAGTTTTTTACCAAAAGTGGCAAAGCTCAGATGCAGATTTGAATTCTCTGAGTTTGGCTACAGTTTAACACTGCTGGACTACTTTAGGCTTCTGGAAGTTATGAATTAGATAGGGATTTAGGAGCTGAATTTGGTAATTCAGAAGAGTCAGAGTTATTCAGAGATTTGTTTCAGGCTTGTATCTAGAGGTTAGAGGTGTTTCTACTCCAGAGATGCTGCTGGTTCTCCTACTTTGAGGATTAACAGTTAGAACATGATTACAACTGGCAGCGTGTTGGTGTAGCACATTGTCCCTGGGTTAATGAAGATCAGGAGAAAAATGTTCTGTGTCTCCTTCAGATTCTTTTAACTTGGTGGGCTGAAGATGTCTGAATAAGTCTTGAAGAGGCTTTTGTGAACTGCTTTGTTTGTGCACTTTAATGGTGACATTGCAGGAAGTACACTGGGAGAATCCACTGGGATATTGTTTGGGGCAAGTACTTCAGGGATGAGTAATCCTCTGGACAGCTCTACAGGTGACACCCTGGGTGTAAAGATGCTGATCCTTTCTGTCTTTAGGTTGAGCATGAGTGGTATCGAACCATCAGGAAATGGATGAGGAGGCTGATGGACATGTCTTAGAGTTGAAACGGTTTACCCTGTCTCTCAAGGTCAGGATCGAAGCAGACTGGGAGAACTGCTGAAAGAAACTTGTCCTGCCCCAGCCAGTAAGGTGCTGGGCAAAAGTGAAAGTGCTGCAATTCCTTCAAAGCAAGCATCAGCCTTTTCCTGTCCCATTGCCTGGGTGAAAAGCAGCTGCAGTGAGCGCAGCGTGAGCAGATGAGGAAGCAGACTGCATTCCCTATGGATCAACCACTCCCATTTTGCCACTGCTGCAGGATTGAGTCTGAGGGATCCACCCAGGCTGCAAACGTGTGTCTGTCTGCCTCTGTCCTCTCAGAGAGGAAACATCACTGCTATTAGCATTCTCCTCCTCTTTATAATAAATCTTTTTCCACTTGCTGGAAAAGAGGCTTTTACCTCTGGCGGTTTGTTCTTATTACAGAAACCATATTGAAGAATTAGTAAAGGTGCAGGAGAGAGTAACTAGTAGGATAAAAGGTCTCAATGGTTTAGAGCCCTGTGGAGAGGTTAAGAAAATTAGGCTTGAATTCATTAGAAGACAGGAGATTAAGAGAGGACATGATTGAAATGTAAAATTCTGGATGGGGAAGGTGGATGGAGCCAGAGCTGTGTGGCAGCAAGTTAGGAACAGGACTGTATGAACAGAAGTGAAGAAACAGAGATGGAAGAAGATAGAAACCCTGATGCATTGAGTGGGTTTTTAAAAGTGCAAGGTATAATTTTTGGGAAAAGAAGAATGAACTGTAAAACCTGATAAAGCAGGGAGACCAAAACCATCCAGATACCGATGTATGTCTAAGCTGTGGTCAGTATTATGTCTGCCTTGAGTGGAAGCCAGTGCTTGATACAGAAGTTAAAGCTCATCCATGGCTGTATCCCCACCAGTGGGGTAAGATCCAGGCCATACTTGCCTTGAAAAACCAAAATTTAAGGGGCTCCCTTGTCCAGCCAACCACAACAGTACTGAGCTTACTGGGGGCTGCTGGGTTGGCACATCTGGAAGGTGAGGAACAACACATCTGGAGGACACAACAAGGACAAGGTAGCTCCAGAACCACCAGTGACCAAGCATTGTTTGGGTTGAGAATTTCTGCAAGTGGTCTGCGCTGCTGTAGTGTGCTTGGGCTAATGACAGCTGGCATTGACACAGGTGTAACACCACCCTGATGAAAACAGGCCTATAACAGATAAAGTCTTCCCATAATAATTGTGACTTCATTCTTCTGGATGCTGGGCTTGTCCTTACTGTCTTAAAAGGTCTATGTCAGTTAGGTTCCAGACTGGGAGTCCTTTTGGACTGTCTCATGTCAGTCTGTAGATGTGCTCATGTTTTGTCTTGAGGCCAGCTCCCCATCCTCGTATCCTGTGTGTTTGAGTGTTGGGTATGTGTAAACCAGCAGTTGTCCTCACAGTGTTTTTGGTTTGGTTCCATCTGTGCTCAGCAAACCTTTCTCATTAATCAAACCCAAATGGCTGCCTTTCACAGATGCTACCCAACTCTTAATGAGTAACTGCCAGACACTAAATGAACCTTCTTCTCACTTGTACACAACTCATTTTCCAACTCCCAGGTGGTTGTGCAGCTCATGAGATTTAAATTTCAACCCAACCAAAATCCAAACACTCAGATTTTTGCATAACACATTAAATTTGGCTCCAGTTGTAGTGGAGTTCAAAGATGTGTGTTTCTATGGGTTGGCACTTCCTGGTGCCAGGAGTTGGCACTAGAAGGAAGGTAGGAACGCAGCTGCTGAGCGTCTCCTGCTTGCAGATGCAGGAAAGGTAGGAGAAGGTAAAGCCTGGAAGGATGCTCTGAACTGTCATTTGCAGAAACACTTCAGAGGGACCCTACAAAGAATTCGGTTTCTGTTGCATTTCCCATCCAAACAGTGTTGGACACCAAATCCTGTGGGTCAACAGTACTTGCACAGCTGATAACTTTCATTCAGAAGCTACAAATGGACAGTTAACTCTACCAGCAAAAAGTAGGACACCTAGTAGCTAGTGAGGTGAAAGGACTGCTGTAAAAACACATTAATTGGAAGCCTTTCTCCTTTACTGCAGTCCCATTGTAACGATGCATAATAATGATTTTGAAAATGTCTACGCAACAAAGAAGAGCTCACAGCAAAACTCTGCAATTAATCAATTAGTTGAAGAAGTGGCCAGAATGTGCCTTGATCTTTAAAAGGCAGCCTCTCTTTGTGGCATTTGTAGGGTCATGCTGCAGCTCCACTAATTGCTCCAGAAAGGAAGCGCAGAAACTGTCTTTCCTTCACTGCAGTTTATTCTGCAAAGCTGCCACAAAGCCAGCTTGCACGGTTACAGATTACACTGTGAGGGAATCCTAGGGTGTTCTCCAGCTACCTGCACTTCCTAAATACTTGCCTGTGTGGATGCCCTTGAGCACTAGTGACTCCTGGATTCGAGTGGACCCTTGAAGTTCATGGCAATCAGTGCAAATGGAAGCGGTCCCTGGCACAAACCACAGCATCCAACCCAGCGCCTGCACACTTTGGGTCAAGTATGTGTGCAAGTGTAGCTAAAAGATACCTTTGTATTCCCTGCTGTCCCTGCTGGTTTCCATCTGGATCAAAAGCTCTGAGGGGGATTCCCCATAAAGCAAATGCAAAAGAGAGTCCTTTGTCATGCCCCTTTGGGTCGTGTTTGCTCTCCTGCTTTATGCTTGCTCAAAAGATGGAGAGATTAATATCCTGTTAGCTCAAGGCTTCCTCCTGCCAGTCTTATCAAGTTATTAAATGTGATGCTGGTTGCTAATGGTTCATGGTTGAATAAGAAAGAGCAGAGTTCAGAAAAGGTTGGGAATCACAGTGCCATCCTGCATTCCCACAGCATCCTTCCTTGGCTTGTGCTGGCTCCTGCAGTGTTGGATCGCTGTTTTCAGAGTCGGGCTCCATGCTCTCTCTGGAAGGGGGGTGTTCAGACACATAATTGCCCGTGTGTGTGAGCCTGGGAGAAAGGTTGCATCTTCTTTCTAGCAACTGCCTGGTGCACAAGCTGGATAAATAAATAAGCCTGCAGCCTCTCATAATAAAATACGCTTGTTGCTCCAGCTCTTCTGCTGAGTTATAAGTCTGTAGCTTCTGCATCTTCTGTACGAAATCCATGCAACTGGGGCTTGTGAACAGAACTGTATTTTACACAGGCAAGGCCCCTGCTATAAATTGTACCACATTAACTGCTGGGTCTGTTTAACATTTGACAGTGCTGAAAGAAATAGCAACTAAAGATGAGAATGGGAGCACTGTGCTTTCAGGTCAGCTTACAGAACTGTGCTGTGTTTTCAGCTGCCTCAGTTCTAAACACCAGTGTAGTTGCAACTACAAAGCTGAGTGTATGTGAAGCAGAAGATGTGACTGAACACCTTTAATTAGTGGAAGTTCCTTTGCCATTCTCTGGATGCTGTCTGTTACTAGAGAGAAATCAGGCTATAATTTTATATGACCCTGTATAGCTTTTATTCCCTTAATTTCATGCCCATTCTTGTCCATCTTCTTTATATCTAATGAAACTTTCACTCAACAAAATTGATGATCCTTTCTACATGCTAGTGTTAGTATCAACGCAAGCAAGAGTGTCTCTGAAGCTGAAGGTCCCTGGTAGCATGGACTCTGTTTTGGTTTTTTCATTGTCCATCTCCATCTGGGAATGCATTCTGAGTTTACCAGTGTAGGAGACAAAGGGACCTGTAACAAGTGATCTCAGTGGCCTTTGGCTGTCTGCATAACCTCAGTCCCATCCCTTCATCTGGCTGTGCATCACCAACAAGCGCTTCCTCTGTCATTATGGTCTATGTGTGGTACGCTTCTGGAGGCAGCTTGTGTGTAGCACAGTTGGATTCACAGAATCACAGAGTCATAGGGGTTGGAAGGGACCTCGAGAGCTCATGGGGTCCAACCCCCCTGCCAGAGCAGCTCCCAGCTCATATTGCACAGGGCGGCGTCCAGACAAGACTTCAATCTCTCCAGAGAAGGAGACTCCACACCCCCTGGGCAGCCTGTCCCAGGGCTCCCTCACCCTCACTGGGGAAAAGTTCTTCCCCATGTTGGTGTGGAACTTCCTGTGCTCCAGTTTACAGCCATTGCCCCTTGTCCTGGCCCCACAGACACTGAAAAGGGGCTGGCCAATTCTCCCTGCATCCCGTGCTTAAGATAATTATAAACACCAATTAGGTCCCCCCACATCTCTGTTGCAATATACAGGTGCACTTTATCCCAAATACCAAAAATAATTACTGCTAGGATGGTAGGAGTGGTATTTTCTTCTGCATGGCCGTATGTGTGTGCAGACCTGAGTGTGCAGAGTGATGTGGAAGTGCTGCGCCGTGTCCCTCGCGAGAACCAGCCCATTGTCTCTTGGCAGTGATGTTCTCTAGCTCTGCCCCTATTCATTTAGTTTCTGGAGTTAAACAGTAGCTGTTAATTACTCTGTGCATATGCTGGGTTTTCACTGCAATGGGGGTGCTGCTTGGCTCAGCACAGCTATGCGCTCTTGGTGAGGAGAGCTCATTTCCTCTGGCAGGGTGTCAGAAGTGCACTTTTCTAGTTGCCCTGTGTGGTCACAGCGTCCTGTCTGACATCACTGGGCCTTACAGCACTATGGCTTCCTAGAGCCTGTCTCATTGGTGCAGCAAGCAGTCACTGAAGTTCTTCCCAGAAATGGAAACACAACACAACTGGCTTTCTCCCACATCAGAAAAGATCATCCTGTGCTTGCAAAAGCTTTTCACAGGCCGGCAGGCAGGAAAAATGTTCACATCTCCTCAGGCAGAAAGCCATCATTCATGTGCTGGTGCTAATTAGCGAAATTCTGATTAAGTCATTGGAGCAGTGCCAGTTTGCACCAGATGAGGAGCAGGTCCATGTAGAGTTGGTTGACATGGCACAATGCAGCGTGGGCCAAGAGCTCCCTGGGGGTGTGGGAGCTGTGTGCTGAAAGTAGAGCACAGAGGAGCACCATTGCAGTCCCTGTGCCCTTTCAGTCTGGGTTTCTTTGCTGGTACTTATGCATTTACTTATTGCATCTCTTTAGATAGATCTGTGTCTCTAATTAAAAATGTAATCTTTCTATGTGTACACAATATCTGCACGTACCTGCCTTCCTACTCTGTAATGAGGGGTCAGCAGAGCCTGCCAGAGCTAGCAGCACGTGGTTAAGCTCTCTGCTGTCCACGGACATACTGGCTGCTTTGGGGAGATCCTCTTGGGGAGGAGGAGGAGTATGGACACTGCACTTCACTCCTAAGGGAGCTGGTTAGGAAAAAAGGTTTATTTCCCCCTTCGGCTTACCAAACATCACATTTATAGGAGAAACAATCAAATACAGCCAAAAGATAGTTGTTAATTCCTTTTAAAATATTGGAACTCTTTTCAGCTCTGGTCATAGATACATGTTCTTAATATAGTAGCTTAACATTTCAAATTATCCATCACTTCAGTCTTCCAGTTACCCCATACCCACACAAATATGTTATTCCACTTTAGTATCTGAAAAAGTTTCTAGATCTAATGAGTGAATCATCATCTGTAGAAAGTCATGAGCCTGCAGTGATTTAGGTTTCTTGCATGGAATTTATATATATATATCCATTTTTCGTTCTCGATCATTACTGGTATCTGCATTCAAGTATGGTAAGTTTAGAGGAGAAAGTTCAAGGGGCAATATTTTTTTCCTTGTAAGGTCTTTATGGAGGCATATAGTTCAGCAATAAAGGTAAGGATTATGATATTCTTAAAGCACCAACGTTTGACCTGTTTTTGTTCCTCCTCATCTTGCTAAAACTGCAGTTACACACTCAGTATCCATTTGGTGGAAACTCAGCACATTATAGGTATGAGTTTATTAAATAAGTGGAGGCTGATGTATGGTCCTCTCTTGTCCTGACATAGTGGAGAACTCTTGCTGTCTTCAGAGGAGATGTGCATAATAGTGGACAGGCGTGGGGGGAACTAAGAATTTTTCTGCTGTTAGTAGAACATCTTCCTCATCACATGCTATTGAACAGCAGAGGACTATTCTTACAGGTACTTAACTTCTGGGACCTCTTGTTTTTATGTCATGCTAGGCTGACTTGAGGGGTAGTGTTCTTCAAGTGATGGACTGAAAAGCTTCTTATGTAGCTACAGTGTCAATGAACACATCTGCCTTTCCCAGATAATCTGTGTATGTTCCTTCTTTCTGGGGTCAGAAGGGACCCTGCTTGGAAAGCCAGCCTGTGAAGCATCGTGAACTCTGGTTGCCATGATATCCCCAGTCTCGTGCTGGCTGGCTGGCTGGACAGGGTTATGCTGGATCAGCTGCATGCCCAGAATTCCCTTTCCTTGTCACTGAAGCAGTGGAACCTCTAGAATGAAGTGTGGAAACTCTTTTAAGCCTCTGTAGCAGTGCTGCATGGTACTTGGCTGCAAAAAAAAAGCATCAAAAAGATGGACTGTTAGAACAACATTCTGATCATGTGAAATGATGGACCAACTGTGATAGTTTGCCATCACATCTTTGGAGATTGCTCTGTTTTTTCCTTTTCAAGAAAATGTGCATTTTAGCTTCGTTTGCAATCTTTTGCAGTTTTAAACAAAGACAAGAGGTGTCATTAAGTGTTGTGTAATTTTGGAAGAACATTGGTGGCTTTCAGCCTGTTGCAAACTGAAAATATGTGGGGGTTTTCCCCCCCCCCCCTTTTTCATTTCAGTNCCCCCCCCTTTCTCTGTGATGGATCCCAACCAATTATTTGACCCCCTGAGCACAGCAAAGGTCCAGCAGGTGTTTAAACTTTCCTAAGTGTTCATGAGAAGTTTATAAGAACCTGCTGAAGTGAGGAGGTGAGGGGGAATAATAAGATGTACACCACTGCTGACATTTTGGAGGGCTTGCCACCATCAAAGTGCTGGAAAAAATAGATTCAGGGTCTGGAAGGACTGTTTATCTCGGACTATGGGATGCTCAGCTTAGGGTTACAAGGCTAAAAGACATGACTGGCTAGAGAGATGTAATGGGAAGTGCTCTGGGAGTGGATTCGGCAACTGAAGAACCCTTGAATGCAATGAGGCTAAAGGTGTAGAGAGACAAGTCAGTGACCCTTTAAGTAGCTGCCTTTCCAAATCATCTGTGAAATCATCAGACTGACAGTTCCCACCTCACAGTCAGTTGGTGGTTGGGAATTATGGAAAGCTTTAGATTGAGATTCCCTTTGTGGTTAGCTCAGGTAGGAGGATGGCTGCATGCAAAACACAAACAAAATCAGAGGCATGAGTTTCAGGTGAGCAGTGCAGTAGAGTGGTGTTCCATTGTAGCCTATGGTATCACCTCACTCTTGGTGTTACTGAGTGGTGGTTCTTCCTAGCCAGCATGTGTTTGCTGAAAAACACATAGTTCAGCTTCTGAGCCTTAGAGCTGCATCTGGTGTGTGGCCTAAGGAGTGGTGCAGAGAATGGGAGGAAATCAAGCTTGCAGGTGTAAATGTGGAGCATCACAAGGAACACACGTGGCTACTATGCCACCAGCCAGAGGACATCCCTTGCTCCTGTGCCTTGGGAATCAACCGCATCAGTTCAGGTTTTACTGCATTGATTTGGCAGTGCAACTGAACTTCTCGGTTGTATTGTGAGGCTGTTGGTGCCCATCTCACCTTCCCCCAAGCCCCCCTTTTTCTCTGGTGGCAATTGCATGAAACTATTTACCTCAACCATTATTTTTTTTGAATAATGAATTAGGTTTTTGCTAGGAGGAGATGTATCTCTTTTTTTGTGCTGTTCTCTGTGATGAGTGTGGTGGGAGTGTTTGTCTCCCCCAGCTGCCTTCCTTGTGGCCAGCTGCAGAACAATTGGTGAGATACCATCTGGCTTTCCCTCATTTTCACCAGCTGTAGGTATAATCAGTAGGGTGATTGTGAAGTCTCTCTTCCTTCCATACAAAAAACTCTGGAAAACAAATGCAGTGATGCAGGGATGTGTAATGGGAGATGGAAAACATGCCATGTTTTTCAGGGAGGTACAAGAACTTCAATAAATGATTCTTGTATGAGTTTAAAAGCACCTGGGTTAACGTGCATCTGATGAACAGACTGCTGATGTTCAACTGCTGTGGCTTATCTGGAGTTGGCGTTTCTTATTGTAGGCTGGGGGGGAGCAGGAGCACAGTGAGGTTTCCTGTTTACCTCCTAGTGCTCAGGAAGCACAAAGAACTTTGTTTCTATAAGCTTTTGCCTGTTTAGCTGTATTTGGAGTTTAATAGGGAAGGTTTGTATGGTGGGTGAGGACTTACCGTGTTGGAAACAGTGAGAGAAGAATTAGCTTTTGTTTATCTTGACCTCAGTGGAATCATTTACAGTAAGGGGATGAAGCCCTGTTTGTGCTGGGCTGCAGCTCTGCTCTCTGCCACGTTAGGTGTGGTGTTTCAGCTGCGCTGAACACCTGTAGCTCCCTTTGCCTTCAGCTGGTAAATCATCAGTGAACTAGACCTCCCAGAACAGCCAGAGTGGGAGGGTTTCTTTTAGGGCTTTTTATCTTGCAGCATACCTAGATTTTAGATGATCTGAAGGTAATACGGTTTTTCAAAACCAGGCTCTGCTGGCATGATCATAGAATCATAGAATGGTCTGGGTTGGAAGGGACCCCAAGGGTCACAGAGCTCCAACCCCCCTGCCACAGGCAGGGCCACCAACCTCTAGGCGTGGAGATACACAAGGTTGCCCAGGGCCCCATCCAACCTGGCCTTGAACACCGCCAGGGACGGGGCACTCACCCCCTCTCTGGGCAGCCTGTTCCAGCACCTCACCAATCTCTCTGTAAAGAACTCCCCCCTAATATCCAATCTAACCCTTCCTTCCTTTAGCTTGAATCCATCCCCCTTGTCCTGCCAGTGCCTGCCCTTTTAACAAGCTGATTCCCCTCCTGTTTCTCTGCTCCCTTCAGGGATGGGAAGGCTGCAATGAGGTCCCCCCTCCTGCTGTTTTGTGAAGTCAGGTATGGTGCTATGTTCCCTGTGACTCAAAATCCTGCTGGATGGGGATGGACAGGTTGTCTGGACTGGTGAAATACTGTGTGACCAAACTGTGCTGAAAGGGCTTAAAGTCACATCTGCTCTAGGCCTCTCTAGTGCAGGCTGGTGTCCTGCTCTAGTTGCTTGTGTTTATTTAAGCAGTGCAAATAGCTAACGAAGCACCTTAATATAATAGAGTGCAGGG
Organism: Zapornia atra; assembly: GCA_013400835.1. Classification (NCBI taxonomy): domain Eukaryota; kingdom Metazoa; phylum Chordata; class Aves; order Gruiformes; family Rallidae; genus Zapornia; species Zapornia atra. The sequence goes on from VZTU01023501.1 coordinate 11,518, forward strand.
CTAAGAATTATGATGAACCTGCATAGGAATGCAGAGGAGTAACAGCATAGAACATTATTTAAAGACAGACAGCAATTATGGTCTGCTATATGTTTCACAGTTCAGGGGGTTTTTTAGTTAGAGCAGCCAGTTCTCATGTTCATTCTCATCTACCAAAAATCCCTGCTTTGGTAAAACTAGAACTGGATGCATCCCTCCTGTGTGGCTGAAATTAATATAGTCTGTAGAGCAATTTGAGAATGTGCCAGAGGGGAGAGGTATTTCCAATTTTGTTTAATTGCTTTAGCAGAGGTTCTGGGAGATGCAGGGGGCTGTACAATATCTTATGGTCATCTCTTGTTTACCATCCCAGGAGACTAAAGTTTCAGGTGTTTAAGGGGGAGAAAATGGTGAATGGGAAGCTGAATGTCTGTTTAGAAGGTGTGGGAGGGAAAGGATTTTCTGTAAATCTAACAGGGCTCTGGTGCCAGAGCAGCTTAGAGTCTGCACTTTGCTGTGAATATTTCAGGCTCCTGAAAAATCTGGGGGCCACGCTTGGCCCCAGCCTCTTGCAAGGACAGATCAAACTTCATGTTTGTCCTTGCAACACTTATCAGCACAGTGGAAGAAACGTGCACATTCCTGAAGAAATTCTAGTTCAGCTAAATTGGAGAAAACGATTGTGATTTGTGTTGAATATGAGTTTGTGGGCAGGCTGAGTTTAGTTCTGGCACTGGGGGAATTGCAGATAACTCAGCCTCTAAAGTTTGGAGGATGACTCCTTGGTTAAGCCCAAGCTGCTCACAGACCAAGAGATGGAAAGAGGTATAGCAAGCAACAGTTAAAGTATCGATTGCTGTCATATGAAAAAAGCACTGTGTTTTGAGAATAAAATACAAGGCAGAGGATGGGTTTGTGTTTGGGTTTAAGACCAATGCTAGTGTAAAAAAAAAAATCAAAAAGACAAAAAGCTGTTTAATAGAAAGTGATCAATTCTCCTCATACCAGGGCTATTAATCTTGCTACTAGCTCAAAGCAAAATAAACTATGGAAAATCCAAACCCAACAAGGACAAAAAACTCCTCCATTGTGCCCAGCAGAAATAGCTGCATAAAAGCTCTTCAGTGGAATTTGAATTTCTGATTAATTAGACTGCAGTGTTAATTAGTGCCAGTAGTCCTGAGACAAATCGGGTAATTAGTGAGTTGCATATCCAGTGGGGAAGCCCAGCCCAACACCTGCTTTAGAGCGGCTCCTAGATGCCAGTGAAAGCTTTGTGGTATTGCTCATTTTTCTGGTTCTGTGCTTTGTCCTGCAACCATTTGCATGTGAGTGTGAGTCTGGGAGCAGCTGTGGGAGCAGCTCCTCTGGAATCATAGGCAGTATGGTCTACTGCTGGGCTGTCAGTGCTAGGCCAGGGTATCACCTTGCAAATCTGACCATAGTGACTGTGGATCTGGAATATGTTATTCCCAGTTGCTTGGACTGGAGTAGTTAAGACTGACCAGGTGTCGGTGAAGGGATTAACTGCACCTCAGGTTCTCAAGACAAACGTGCAAACCTCAAACCCAAACTGAATCTGACTCACAAGATATCAAAAGATCACAGAATCACAGA
>VZTU01023503.1:0-15288 GCA_013400835.1 Zapornia atra
CCTATTTTTTCTTTGTAACATATTTCTAGGAACAAATGCAGAAAGGCTGACAGTACAGTCCGGTAATATATTTAAGGAGATACATGCACACAGATGCTGTTGTACAATTTCATATACCTGATTTAGAATTATTTAAATAAAATCCCCTTCAAGAGCAGATGAACTACCTAATGCAGTAACAGAAAGTGAGAAGTAAACATAATATAGATCTAACAATTCCCGTATCTTGCTTATTTTTAGACACCCATCTGGAAGACACTGTACAGTATGTATATGATTTTAAAATAACAATATTATGATGTTATACACTTCAATGTGTAAAAGAGGAAGAGCTAATGCACACACTGATAGATATGCTAGTTATAATATTCTCACTAAATCTTACAGCTAATATCACTTTTTACTCAAAAAACATCAGGAGTGTAATATGCAGAGATCTTCTATTGAGACAAACACCACAAATCATATCAAAGCTTATCTTCTGTAGTGTTTTGAAGCGGACTAAACAGAATTAACTCTTTCAAGATTGGAGCCTTGTTTTCACAGAACGTAGACCACTCTAGAAGTTACTCAAAATATATCACTATTAGAGTTATTATTAACCTACATGATCAGCACCTCACATCTTGTTTAATTCACCATTAAAACTAACGTCACCCTTACTGTAGCATCCTCTAAAACCTAACAGTATCCAAACTGAAACAAGCGAGGAATACCTATGTATTGTACTGATAGCTTTCAGGACCTGAGAGCAATTTTGGAACTGTATGTATTACAAGAGTAACAGCTCAGGCACATTCTGTTGAGGCAACAATGCACAATAATTACAGGAACCACCTGTGCTACAATTGTAGAAGTGTAATGGAGACACTGACTTGAAGTTGTGTTAAAAAATGTTGATTGGCCAGGCCTCAATATGCTCCCTGAAATTTAAATTTGCCTGCAGCAAAACAGAAAGAGATGCAATCTGACAAAGTGCACTGCCATGCAAATCCAGACCTGCAGTCTTTAAAGTCCAATATATTACAAATGAACAACCAAAGATGCTTTGGAGAAAGATGCAACAAATCAGTATAAAACTAACCAACAACTTGCCAATACACAAAATACCTTCCTAAAATTATCTCCTCCAAAATTCCTAGAAGCATAAAAGTAATCGAATTCAGGCTGAGCTGATATTACAAAATCTATACCCCCAAATTGGTAAAATTTTCCACTTGTAATAAGCTATAAAGATCAAAGTATATTTTTCAGTAGCATGCCTCTAATTAACATGATAATAATAGCAAAATTTTAAGCATAGAAAAAAACAACACAGATCATATGAAGTCTTATCTATAGCTCTAATTAAGAATAGTTTGCTTCCTCAGCTAAACTACTCTACTTTTTCACAGGCAAATTCTCCTGTTTCATGATAGTTTCTGTTGTTTATCATTGACTTCCATTCTTTGATCCTGTATTTGGAATAGTACTCCCCAGTTTGGTAGCTTAATCAATCATTACAGTACATTAAAAATACATTAACAATTTCTCTTTTGCGGGAAAATCTTATTATGAACATTGAAACTTCACTGGCATCATATAACTTACAGTGTATTTCCATCAGAAATTGTTAATGGTCATCTAGAAACAGTTTTCTGTAAAAATTAAGCTAAATGAGAATTATACAAGCCAGTGAAAGGAATAAAAGAGAGAAGTGTTTATAAGGGATCAATTAATACACATAAACTGCTCAGCTCGCCCAAATGTTAACCTACTGAATGCTATGGAAAACAACAACAACGTAAGAAAATTTCTTCTCTGTTGGTGAAACTTTTGAGAAGAGAAATAGTAACACCCTCAAATTAGTCTCGGCTGAGTTATCTAAAAAAGAGTTTCAGCCAACTGCTGAAGGTGGCTATTGCGAAGACGTCACCAAACCCACCATGCAATAAATCTCAACAAGGTTTGTAAGGAAGAGGCTGAACATAAATAAAACAAGAATTCTCCTTCTCTGCAAGAAACAAGCAAGATACTTCAGCTATAAAGAAATAGAAACATGGTTTGCTCTAGAGGGGAAAAGGATGCAATATGCAGCAATTGCCCAGGGTCTGTAACAAGCACAGCATCCAGCCAGCCTCATAATTGCTGCAGTTACACACAACTGTCTATTCCAGGGATTCCTGTCACTTGACCTGACATTTGCCCCTCAGTAATGGCTTGTGGTCTGTTTAGATTAAGCAAACTCATTAGCTAGAACAATTCCACCCACTGAACACTAAGTATTTCCACCTGATTTTATAAACAGAAACAGAGTAATGTTTTAGATTTCTTACACACTTCTTTTTCCCCTTTAAGCACCATACTGACAGAATTTGACACTGTGCCTAAGACTGTTACAAGCTGCACATAACCTTGGCCTGAACTGAAAGTGATGCTGTGTCTTCATAGAATCATAAAAAAGTTTGGGTTGGAAGGGACCTTTGAAGATCCTGCAAAGAGCAGGGACATGTTCAACTAGATCATGTTGCTCAGAGCACCGTCCAACCTGACCCTGATTGTTTCCAAGGATGGGTCATCTACCACCTTCCTGGGAAACGTGTTCCAGTATTTCACCACTCTCATAATAAAAAAAAAAAAAAATCTAGACTGACTCTACCCCTCTTTTAGTTTAAAACCATTACACCTTGTCCTAAAGCAATAGGGCCTATTGAAATGTCTGTCCCCAGCTAAAGTCTGTCATAGAATAGAATCACAGAATCGTTTCAGTTGGAAACGACCCTTAAGATCAAGTCCAACCATTGCACTAGCAGGTCCACCACTAAACCATGTCCCTAAGCACCACATCTATGCATCTTTTAAATACCTCCAAGGATGATGACTCAACTGCTTCCCCCAGAAGTTCCACACATTTTCTTGTTCCACTGTAATTATAATGCATTGTTCCATTCTAAGAACCAAGAAATATTGCATGCACATATCATTTCAGAATTCCTAAAAAAAATATATTTAAAATGGACATTACTTAATCCTTTTAAATTTATTTTCCTGATGCACATACACTCCTTCAACTTCTCTAAAGAAAATGAAAGAAATGCCTTTTGGGTCATTTGTGGACAGGTGAACTTGCCTTTGCTATGCTGCAGGTCACTCAAAATCCAAAATAGTTTCATTAGTGCATTCAGAGCCTCCATAGACCTTCACTGGGCTAGGGTCAGCACTGCCTTAGCCAAATCTAAAGAATGTTCAGAAAAATGACTGGTAGGGTGGCTAGCTTCAGACTGGCTGGCTGGCAAGCCTTCTTCTGCCTGGAATAGTCTCTGGGCTTACGCACAGCTCATAGCATGAAGAACAGACTCTCTAGGGACTCTGATAAAGGCTTGGGTTAGCCACAAAGTGAAGCTGAGTTACTGAATTTATTACAAGCTTAAAAATAAGAAAAAAAGCTGCCAGAGCAAGACTGCTCTTTCAGCACCAGTGTGAGAGGGTATGGTAGCTTTGAAGGACTGCAGAACTATGGCATTTATTTACTTATCTCTTATCTGATGGAAGAGGGAGTAGTGCCCACTTCTGTTAAGAGCTTTCAGATTTTCACATAAAGGCAACACAATGAATACAGAATAATACCACCAATACCCTCTCTTTTAAACCCATCCTCATTTAACTTCAGACTAAAACACAGGGGCGTGGGGCAGGAATCCATTAGACTGCTAGTAACAAACCTTCCCTGAGATAAAACGTTTAAAACACTGAGAACCTATTGTAATTGGAAAAAAAATAAAAGATGATGGATTCAGGGCAGAAGTACTTCAGATGAAGTACTGTAAAAAGGTATGAACAAGTTGCTGGAGAAAGTGGTTAAGACAAAGATGTACAGTACTTTCAAGTCACCTTGACTTTTTTTTTAAGAACCAGGGACTTGATACATAAAAGCAAATACAGAACAGTCTCAAAAAAAAAAAAAAAAAGCAGCAAAGTTGGTGGTTTACACTGTCAGGTCTATATGTAGTGTCCTCCTCCTATCTCTTGGCCAAGCTTTTTAGAAATCTCTTTAGCCTTTCTCCAGCAAGGACTGGTGGACTCTACCCATCCCTCTGTCGTTGCATACCCTTGTTTTGATCTGCAATTTAACTTGACACTGATTATTAAAAACATCGGTAAAAAGCGTTATGGCAATATACAGCAACTGAGATTCTGGCTTCTCACACAATGACATAACTGCCTAACTGATAGTTGTCTATTGTTGACATCAATACTTCATAGGGAAACACTATTATTTGTGGTATGCTGAAGAGAGAATCTCATTTTCTCCTGATAATGCAACAAGAAAATTAGAATTTTCCTTGATTTGTTCTGTTCTATCTTAACCTGCAAGGTGAATATTTGCTTTGCAGAAAGTAAACTAATTAAGTTCTAACAGTTAAGGTGACAACCACCAGTAAAAAACCTGTGACAGTCTCTCCATGCTGAGGTTAGTGAACTGTCAATTCTACACTACACACCTAGAACGGGATGGAAGCTTCCCTGTCTGCAAAACAACCATTTCGACCTAACGTCAGTTAAATTAATCTGCTACCAAGTCAGACACTGCCACAGCGACTTTCATCTCTCTCATTACTTTTACATTCATTATGTATATATATTAAAATATTAAAGCCAATGTGCATTACCTCAGTAAACAGTACTGTGGTCAAAATTTTTTCTAATAGAAGTGTTCCACAATAATTGCATGATAACAGCATCAGCGCTGACAAAGAAAATTCAAATGTCCAAATGCAAATTAAGTTAGTCTTGCATATCATTCATTACTACTCATGTAGTTGGTAAATGAATGCATGAATATCCTTCCTCTCTGTGTAAAAGTAGTTTCTCTAACTTCAGCTACCGCATACAGATGTAGCCAAAACTCAGCTACCCGTCTCCAGAAATGCAGGCTGTAACATCTAGCGAGGTGTGCCTCATTAAAATAGAGCAGTGTTCAGATTCAGTGTGAATTAAAAAAAATGAAATAAATTCAGAACTGTGGGTGACTTCCAACTCATACAAAATTCTACCATGTGAACTTGGCAGGCTCCTTCTGGGATTACTCTTTTTTGAGAAGCTGGTTCCTATGAACAATTCTCTGGTTCTCAGAAAAGCTTTGTTTTAGTTCTAAAACATCTATTTCACAATGCAGGACGTTCAAAATGGCTTTTGGAATTCTAAAGGCTTTTTATGAGCTTCAGAAGTAACTGTGCCAAGTCAACTCACAGAAAAAGCAACTCCGTAATATACACACTGTATGAACTCTATAGCTGCTCCAGGTACCTGCGGAGCCCTGTGATGAAACACATAAACACAACTTGAAAGAAGTAAGTATAACAGTCAGTTTCAATGTCTGAAACAACTGGCTGCCATAAGCTCAGATATTATATGATGCAATGTAGGAACGTTGGGAGGCTGCAGAATAAGCTGTAGCACTTCCATGTAATTCTCATCATTGTTAATGGACAGTGTGTTTTAACTTCAGAAGGAAACAGGCACTCTGCTATGTGTTACATCACAAGAAGTTAGAACTTTCTATTTTGGGATCTTGATGAGTAAAGTAACACCGGGTTGATTTTTTAAAATATTAAAACTTGAAAAATGTTCTGATACTTTTGGTGTAAAATTTTACATAATGCTTTTCCAGGAGAACTTCCAGAGAATACTTTTCATACTATGCCAAAATGGATTTTGAAGCACTGAATGTGTACATGTCACTGCCATTTCATGGCATATTTTCATTTATTCAGGCAAAATTCCTGTCCGAAAAAAACAAACAAAAAAACCCAAGTAACAACTTGAAATTAGACAAAGCAACAGCAATATATATGAAGTCTAGAGTTCACAGTACCGCTTCTCTGTACCTGTCTAGATTACCAAACATTCATAGCTATGTTAAACGCTCTATGTCAACATGTGAACTCACACATACCAAGACTGAAGAATCAATTTGAAAGACAACTAACCAGTCTTCAATAACTGCTCCACAGAAGGGTAATTAACACAGATGAAAACAGTTACTCAAATGCATATAATTCTTAAATTTTGCTCCTTATGTCCATACACTTATTGGTCATGACATGATTTCCAAGCTTCTTCACTCCCTGAGTGCTGAAGGCTGTTGTCCATCTACAAACCTGGAGAATTCAGTCCAAGCTGGCTGGAGGTTCAAGTCTCCTTTAGGTTCTGTTTCCCCTCCCTTTTTCACCAGTTCTCCTCCACCCTGCTTTTAAGTTGAATTCCTCTGAAGTGCCAAGGAAAACCTCCGCATACCGCAGCTGTTGCTTTCAGTCTAAGCCACCAGAATAATATATTATCTAATATTACTCCTTTAATTACAAAAATCATAAGCCAAAATGCATACACAGTAAAAACAGATTACACCACAAATACCTATTTTTAAATAGCTTTGGGACTGTTTATGGAGCTCTCTGGACTAAAGTAATTTGCTAAGACTCGATTTGAATGGTTCTATAAATAATTTTCCTTATACAACCCATATTTATATTTAGAAATAAAAGCAAACTTAAATCTCACAATAATGCCTTGATGGCAAGCCCAGTAAATTTATTACTGGTGATCCTGGTTTAGCTCTTGCTATTGTAGTTACGATAATTCTGAAGCACTTAGATCATATATGTAAGTCTCATTAGTCCACCATTCCTGACTGTAAGCAAAACCCCTCCATTATGTAATTGAGGTAGCAAACATGCCGTTAAATACCCAGCTTTTCAAAGTCAAATTACAAAAAAGTGAGAGATGCTAGCTGAAGATAGCTACAGGAATATTTATTCTTTACCGGAGGATGTTTAATAAATTTTATATATATAGTATTTTTTTTTAAACTTGAGACTAGCATTTTTATAGTCCATTATAACTTTGTAACAGATACTTAATGATAAAGATAATACATTGTTCAAATGAAAGGCAGCAATAAGGCTATTCTAGCACCATTTCAGTTGACCACAAGCCCTGACTATTAAAAGTGCACCTATCAAATTTTAGGGTTCTAACACTGATAAATCTTCTCATCAATTCATAAACAGATGTAAACATGTAGAAAAAACCCATTTATTTACAAAACTGCAACATACCAAATGATTCACAACGCTTTCAGTAAAGCAGACATGCTTTGACTGAAGATTTTTATTTGAATGTGTTTAAGGTAAATAGGGCTTGTGCACCCACAAACCACAAAAATTAATGTAATCAATGCACGGGTAAACATGGAAGTCAACTTTTCATTTTAAGCATAGCTATGTCTTCAAGAAGACAAAATTCTTAAAACTATAACCTTTTAATTGCATACTTCAAAATAAAGGAAGTGCCTGAATGCCATCGGAAAATCTAAAGTCATTAAGAAGCAGTAACACTCCATTGCCTCCACTCCTTTTTATCTTACAGAAGTTTAAAAAGCAATGGCAGTGCTTCAGTGGCTTGCATAAAAGATTCATATTAGACACCCAAACTGAACAAGGGAGGTTCATTCTTTCCTTTTCACTCTCTGGGTGTACTGCTAATATTGAAATAGTAATGACAGAGTAGCAACCTTCTGTAACATCAAATTCAGGAGTTCCTAAATTGTGCCTGCTAACATCTTGCTGTATTGAATTGATGTTGATGCATGGATTAAAAAAAAAAACAAACAAAGCCCAAAACATGTGTACTAACAGACCATATTAAATACCTGATAAATATACTTAACACCAACATCTAAAGCAGAAAGAATATGTGTGTATGTTCCTTATAGCTATGCTTTCCTGCTAGTGAAAGGCTGCAGAAATAATAGCACTTTAACTACAGCTGCATAGTTTGGCTGTATAGAAGAGGGCACTAGCTATTAACATTTCTGAAAAAAAAATTAAACTTCAATTCCATGGCAAAAAATTTAGGAGCTTCACAGAAAGAACCCTAACAGAATAGTTAGCTCTGTGCAGAAATTTGCTTAAACTAACATTAGAGAAAAAATATTCCTGAATCAGTCTTCTTTAATAATATCATCCCCCAAGGCCAGACAAAAAGGTCAGGGATAATTGAAGCAACAACAGTGCTGGACACACATTTTAAACCATACCCCGTGATGAATGCCACCTAATATCACTCTTCAGTATACTCTCATTCCAATATTAGCAAGCTTACAAAATGCACGTGTGTTTTTGGAAGGAGGAGCAACATTTCTAGAAACTGATTTCTAATTATTATTTTATAGCCTCTATAGGCAAAGCAATCTACTGGAAGGGCAATCTCTATACTTAAAATCCAGTAGCTAGAAACAATAAAGATACAGTAATAAGCTCAGGAGAGAGAAACCACACAGAGCCTTTTCCACACTGAAAATTCTACATAACAAAGAATACAGAAGAGTACAATGAAATGAAAAAACTAGGAGAGGAAGACAGGTTATTTTTTATTATCATTTCCATGACCTGATAACAAACATTTTTACTGGAAAAGTCCACAGTTATAATGCAACCCATTAAAGTGTAGCTTTTCCTTTACAGGCTTAGCAAGTAAACAAAACCAATGCAGTTAAATGTATTTTTGATGAGTTTTACTTTACCAATCCTGTCTGTACATTTCACCAAAGTTTTTTATGCCCAGTAGACAAACTGATATTGAGTAGTCCCATCTGTGTAGGGTTACATCATTCCCTCCCTATCTCTACCTCTTACCCACTATGTCTCTTTCCCTTGACATATTTTAAAGACATGACCATGTCATCACACATGCAACAACATGCACCAGTGACCCTGTAAAAAGGGCTAATTGAGCAGGTACCTTTTGTAGAATGACACTCTTCTGGGGTAGTTGTAGGCCTATAGTAAGTAGAGCTCTGTTACCCTAATGAAATGATCCCTCCTAGGTCTCACCTACTCGCCTAAAGCTAGCAGTCAACTCATGCCATTGCAGAGGTTTTTCTTTTGTAAAGCTGTTGGGTTTTTTCTTTTGTGATAAACTGGTCAAGAATTCCACTAGTAGATATTACAGTTACCACCTTTGAGTTAAAATTACTCTGCAAAACCACTGAAAGAAAATACAAAAGCCAAATTCTCATGGTCTACTGGTTGTAACCTTCTATAGTTTTTGCCCTGAGTAGATGCAAACCAAATAAGCAAGTTTGTAACAAGACAGATCTAGAGCACATACATGAAAATGGGCAGAAGTGAATTTACGATATTGCAGAGTGGTTTTTTGGGGCATTTAATGTTTATAGTTTTTTAGTTTGTTTTGGTTTTAGGCTTTCTGTAGGAGCTATCTGTTACCCAGTAATTAATAAAACTGCAAACAACAAGCAAGGAAAAGTTCTTTTTTCTCCTCACTAGTTTTAAACTACCAGGCACAACTGACACATAAAAACGAAATCTGTGTCTAAACAGGCAGGAAACAGTTTTTTCTCAAGACATGACAATTGCCAAGACAAGTTCAAGCTCAAAACTTTGTTGTACAATGCAAACTTCTAAAATGGGAGAACCTTTTTTTTTTTCTTTTCTGTATGCAAAGAACACGTGCTGATTACAAGGACAGTGCAGTAAGCTATTGATAACATACTGAGCACTCCTAAGTTGTGCATTGTGTATAGACAGTACTATACCATCTGATGTATGCTAGCCAGTCACAACCAAAGGAACCAGTAAGCCCACAAATTCCCCAAACTCTTTCTGCAGCTTTTATTTACTTTTTCTTCCTTCCACTGAACCATAGGAGTCATCAGTTAACTGTTTACTAACATCATCACTGGATGAAACTCTCAGGAACCTGCAGAGTCTATTGATGGTACCAATGGGAAAACTATCATGGTTTCCTTTCATTTTTTTTAAGGTGGGATATGGATGTTTGCAAATATGGTCCCTCCTTTTTTTAATACTATAGGTCACTACTGAGAGATGCCATAGTCGTATTTTTAATTGTCCTCTGGTTTGTAGACAAGTTACTGACTAGATGTCGTGATTCACATAAAAAATAAAATTATGTAATAGTTTAAATCAGGTACTTGGCTGGTACCAACATGTTGTCTCTGGTCTAAACTTTTAGCTAGTCCCTCAAAACTTTACAAAATGGTCTTACCCACTGATGAGAAGACTTACAGTTGATCAGAGCTTAGAAACAGATTACCTAGACCTTTTCGCACAGTGGGTACCCCAAAAATCAATCAACTCCTTAAACTTACAAGCCAGACCCCACTTGAATATCAAATGACACAATGAAATTTCAAACACACAGAAGTCAGTGACTCTATCAAACAGAATAGAAATAAAAGGGATTTTTAATTAGCTCTGCCCCCTCTTGTTGCAGAGGAGCGACAGGTTTTGGACTTGGGTTCAGTCACCTCATTGGCTTTCTCAGCTGCAGCAGATTTTACGCCATCTCCTCTCATCCCTGGGAAGCTTTTCTTTGTCACCACTGGGCAACAAAACTCTCCTCAAGCCACAACAGAGAGAAACCGTCACTCTCATTGATATTTTTCAAGATATGGAAAAAACCCATATTTTGATCGAGGAATTCTTTCAGTTCTGATCTGAGAGCAGAAACAAGCTCTGAATTAAGAATGATACTGGAACTATAGCAAAAGTAATTTTTAGTATGAATAAGTTATGTCACTTAATTTTTTCACAGAATCAGACATATGGCAAATTAAAAATAGTTATATACCATCTTTGCTAGCTAGATGGAAGACGATAGTAGAATTTGCCTTTACTCTTCTGTTCCTCTAAAAATAATATTAAAATCAGCCAACATGACTCTAACCTTACCTCACTGAGAATTAGGTAGATCAACGTGGCATGTTTATAAAATAAGACGACTCCATTTTGACAAACCTCTATCAGCACATATCCAACAGGAGCTTTTTATTTTATGCCAAATAACTGATTTTTCAGCTCTAAATTTTTAAGATTGTAGGTTTTGTACTGTATGGCATGTTTTCAATGAAAAAAATGAAAAATACAATATGCTACCAGGAGCTTTGATGAAAAGTAAATGCAGAGTAAAAGCGGGTCACAAACGGTGGGCAACTGGTGTACTGTAAGCAGAGGAGAAGTCAACTGAGGAACTACTGCAGTTGCTTAGGCTTCTCTCAAATTTTCTCAAAACTAATTTTGCAGGAAACAATAATTTCTCAGACTTAACCAGTAAGTCAGACTAAATTCAGTCCAATACTATTGTTTCCCTCAAAAAGAGTGAAGCTACTTTGTTGTAATTTGACTTATGAACACAAACATTGAACTTCCAATGAAACCAGAACATATCTAAGACTGGTGCTTGAAAAAGACAATTGAAAAAACTCTTATTGGTGTAAGAAGTTAGTATTTTTCACAGCACCACCTACAATAAATTAATTATACTACTGGTTTTAAAGATTAAGACAAACATACTTTGGGCAGCAATGCTTAAATGCTGTTTCAAACGCAACAGGAACTCTTGACATATCTTAGAGCACACAGTTATGTGAAGATAGAGCTATCAAGTTAAAAATCTGTGATAACAAAGAACACGCTGTGTTTTCACAGTAGCTCAATGGCCAACAGCAGCTGAAGGGTTTTCATTGAAAACTGCTGGTAAATCTTTGCAAAACAGCTTTTGCCCACTCAGTTTATAACAAAAAGTTTTTTTACAAAGCTTCTTACCTTGTGCTCTTGGTGTTCGTTTCCTGCGGTCTCTGAACGCTGCTCCTGACTGCAAGGCCTCAAGCAGACTGTCCATCACGCCTGTCTCATCACCTTCTGAGAACAGAACAATAATATTAATCTAAGTACAACTGAAATCAGGCTTTAGAAAAAAAAAAGTAAAAATCTTATCAACTTTACATAACGCTTCCAAATAAGAGACATATACATTTTAATGTAAAGGATGCTGTCAGTGCTTCAGGTGTCACTGTATATTTGTGTATGATGCTCTATTATGCAAAATTGATGCCAATCCTACTGTTCTTTCAACTTAGAGATATTATCTTGTGCATTATTGATGACTTCTTCAGGACGCAGACAGACAGCTGCTGGTGAATGACTGCTGGTTCACTGTTAAATTCTTTCAAGACTCTCCTTGCATACAAAGAGGTCATCTCCTTTTGATTTAATCAATGCACATGAGACATTTGATGTAACTGAATGGCACAAAGTTAAATATTTGCAATGCCACAAATATTTTATATATTGCCTTCTGTCATCATGATGCATTAAATCCTTTAAAAAAACCCTAATTACATGACACTCAAGGATACATATGCCATACGGTACACATGTAACAATATCTCAAGGATGCTCTTTAGGTAAGATAAAGAACAAAGAGGGGAAAAGCACATAGTGAAACTATGTGGCATAACATTTCTTAAAAGCCCAATTCTACTTCTACTAAATCTTTCTCTTGCTCTTTCCATAACCCAGCTAACCTGTAGCCGTTAAATTGCTGGGCTTTATGGTCCATTAGGGAAAGATGGGTAGAAAGATTACTTCCTTTTTACCTATTCACATCTTTAACATCCTTTATATTTCAGTTTGTTGATAACAGTTGATAGCAGCATTCAATAGCATGAGAAACAGAGGTCAAAGAACTGCAATGTTACAAAACTATTGATGAATGCCTCCTTTTTCTGTTCATGTCGTCTGTGTTACAACCAAAAACTATAGGCTAGACTCAGCAGGTAGGTGGACATTTATTCACATCTCTCAGACTTCAAGTTAATACAATTTTCCCCATCACAGAGTGGGAAGATAATTACTTTATGCAAAAGATTTACATTACAGTAAAACACTTCTGACTCACACGAAGTGTAGGAGGTTAAACGTACATTCAAGCTCTCAACTGTTCAAGTTTAAAAGCAGCTTATTAATGCAAAAGGTATTCTGCCCTAGTTCTCTATTACAAGTAGACTTATTTGACTAAATCCAGACCTGGTATCAAAGCATACCAATCCTAAAACAAAATCTGGTTCAAAATTCTACATAATGATCATTAGTGTAACTACTTGGTAAGTTTACATTATACATCAATATAATTCAAACCACTATGTATAATATACAATGCATGGATAAAGTTCCCACTAGCATAAGACAAAAGGGAGCAGAGCAAGAGTGGCAGCCAGCAGAAGACTCTGAAATACCAGTTTTAATTACATTCCATCCGAAACCTTAAAAAACCCAAAGCTCCTGCAAAATAAATGAGTAAAATAGCTTGTCTCAATTCACAATCAAATATATAAGACCAGAATCTTGTCTAAAGCATACAACATAATTATTTTTCTTTGTGCTCCTTATCCTGCACATGCTTATTCACTGATTTATTGTTGGCTTTGTATTAAATTTATTTTCTAAATCAAAGGTCCGCGAATACACTTTGTCCAAACTAATATGCACCAACTTGGCTTGAAACACACAATGAATGTGACTGTAATACAAAGAATTAGTTAATATGCTAAAACATTTTATGCATAGAAAAATTACAATATCATTTGATCTTCATTAAAAATAAGAGTTGGCAGAGTTTATTCAAAAAGACAAAAATTCTTGAATACTTCATAAATGTTTATGTAGCCTTCCACTTTTTGCTGAGCATGCTACTCTACCTGCTAATTACTGCAACTGCTAAACCCCACTCTATTTCTGGAATATCAAAACACACAATACGAAGACACATGAATTAAGGAAGCTGTGGAACACAGGGATGAGATTTTTTTAACTCCTCAAAGCAAAATTTATGCTAAGTCTGATCTCAGCACTGCTTCTTAATCAAAGTCATCGGGTGATTAAGTGAGAACTGGACAAAGAATTGCATTTTCAGTTAGCCTTCTTTAAAATTCATAAATAAAATTGACAGAAATCCCAGCCATTCCCCACAGTTCTCGCTGAGGTACTTCCCATATTCCCAGCTATCTCCTTATTTATTTTTTTAATACTACCTATAGCTAATTGTAGACACAAATCAAAGAAAGATGAAAACTACCAAAAGCTTCTAAACCAAGAACCTCATTTCCAACAGCAATTGTCAGTGGAAATAAAATACACAATCCTTTTTCTTCAAGATATCTCCCACTGTACAGAAGGATAGGGGTTTTCACCTGGAACAAGTAATTTTCTTGCTTGTTCTTTCTTTTCCAATTCAGTCCCAACCATTAAAGAGACAGCAAACACATGCATGCATGCAAAAAAAAATTGCAAGCGATTTACATTTTATGGCTGGCTCTGTGGGATTTTGATCAGCCTTAGCAAGGAACCAGATTCTCTATTGGTATTAAACAGAACTGAAACTGGAAACAAAAATGTTATGTAATGTGTTACATACATACTATATTAGTTATATTAGTATGTCACAGTAATATTCTATTGCCGAGTTGGGTTAGCACATACTATTTGTTTTGAGAACTGGTACAGTTTTAGGAGGTTACAATAAGACTAATCCTCTCACATGTCCCAGTTTAGACCAGTATTAGATGCTGGCCACTTTCAATGCTAATAAAACGAACAAAAATAACTTCCTTCTTCCCCAAGCAATATTCTTGCTGAAGAGCCTCAAGCAAGCCAAGAGGCACAGAGAAAAAAGGTCTGGCAGAACTGAAAAATAAAGTCACATTTAGATGAGCAGGCAATCTTAATGCCAAGATAACCAAACTTTACATAATTTTTGACCAGTCACAGGAAACAGAAGGAAAAAGAAAAAGGAATTAGAGTAGGCCATAACATGAAAATGTACATGAAAAAGACTGGTATAAGCTCCATTTGCTTATGAATGCAGGGGAATAGTCATACCATGCATCTGTAAACAAAATTGCTGTGTATAAAGGCAATAGTTTGGTCTTTGTACTTTGCTTTGACAAATAACAGACCTTAGATGAAGTGCTCATAATAAGCATGACATCCTCATCATTAGTTTCTCTGGAACTAGACTGTCTATTTCAAAAGAAGACGATCTTTGGTAAACTATAAGAAATTAAATCAGAAACTGAAGATTTGGATGCACAGACAAGTAGGGAGTAAAGAGTGAAAGACAGTACTACCAACAGAACAGTGGCTATTGCTGGGTATGTATAGCAACCTCAAACACAATCAAACTAGCTGAAGCTTTCACTTCAAGGTTAAAGCACATAAATAGTGCTGCCCCTAGGAACAAAGACAAGACACAAATGTTAATACAAGTTCTCTCAGCTGATTTGGAAGCAAACTGCAAATCTCTACAAAATGAACAAGTGTTTGAATGATCAAATACTGCCTACTATTATTCTTGGAGAACAGCAAATGAACAATCTGTTCATAAGAAAAACCAAAACAGTAACTGGGAGGAGAAAACAATACCAGC
>VZTU01023506.1:0-25015 GCA_013400835.1 Zapornia atra
TAATAGTAGTAATAATAATGTCAACAATTTTTAAAAAGTGATCCACAAATAATATAATTGATGACCAGATGTAGGAGGAAAAAGCCCAAACCCAATGCCCAGTCTGTTTCTGAGGAGCGATCGTACCTCCCAGTTAGCTTCCCCAGTTATGTATGGAGCACAAGGTTATATGGCAGTGAATATCCCTTTTTCCAACCTGGGTCAGCTGTCCTGGCTGTGCTCTCCCAAACTTCTTCTGCACCTGGCAGGGAGTGAGAAGTTGAAAAGTCCTTGACTTAGTGTAGGCACTACACCTACCTACCAACAACTAAAACATCAGTGTGCTAGCACCATCATTCTCATACTAAATCCAAACCAGGGCAATATACCAGCTAGTAGAAAGCTGAAACACAGAAACAGAACCCAGAAACCAGAAGAGTTGTTCTGCTCATCTTTGAGAGAATAAGCCCTGGTGGGATCTCATTGGTGTCCTTAGCTACCTAACAGGATGCAAAGAAGCCAGATTTTTTGTGGAGACATATGGTGACAGGACAAGAGGCAGCAGGCGACAGGTTGGAACATGAGCAATTCCAACTAAATGAAAAGAAAAATGCTGTACCATGAAGGTGGTCAAAAACCAGAACACATTGCCTAAAGAGGCTGTGATGATTTTACCTTTGGAGATGTTAAAAGCCTGTCTGTTCAAAGCTCTGAGCAACCCAATTTTGTTTGACCAGCTTTGAGTAGAGTGTTGGACTAGATGACCTCTGAAATTGACTTCCAACTAAGTTATTCTATATAATTGATTTAGGCATTAAGGAGGTGGTTAAGGGGCCTTTGTAGTTCTGTGTATTTTCCTCTCTAGTTGAAAGTCTCCATGTTGCTGTACTGACATCACAAGTGAGCAAGCCAGACAGATCACCAGAGGAAACTACTGAAGAGTTAAGTGTGAAGCACAGAATTAGTGCAAATGAAATCTTGGAATCTCTTCCTGGTGGTGAGTATTCTGACTGATAAAGTAGTTGATCCAGGATTGTGGATTTTTTGGAAATCTTTCTCAGTCTGTGGCAGAATCAATAGAAAATAACATCATAAAAATTGGTTTTGAGGAAATGGTCAGATACTATAAATTGTCATATAACTTAATTGAAGTAAATAGGTGGTTGGCATCCACTACACCTTTTCCGTAGCACTGCATTCAGCAATATTGTGTCAGATTGTGTGTCTCCATATGCTTTCTTGTCACTGTTGCTCAGCTCCACAGCAAATCTGTATTGTAGTATAGGCCATTTCCCATCAGATGATCTTTTGGCATGAAAAACAGGATTTACATTTCACTAATTTCAGCTGTAAAAGTTACAGCATGGATTTATTGCAACAAAAATGCAAATAAAGTCCTGGAAAAACCATTGCTGCAGAGCATTTTTAGTGGTATGGCTATACTTGTCGACAAACTCTGATAAGTGAAGCACTACTCATTTTTCAAGGTAGGAAAACTGTACAGTCCCAACTGTGCCATCCAGACTTCCAAATACAGATTTTCCCTAGCCTAGAATCCATCGTGTAACTTCAAATTACATTTAACTTTTATTTTCTGCTGTAAAACTGTGTGCTTGTTGTTTCTCTAGTCAGAATTTTCATACCTTGCTTGTGCATTTTATTTGGGCTTTATTTGTTAGATGCAGAAATAAAAGAAGTTGAAGAATCATCTGAAATCGATCTCAGTATTGAAAAAGAAATGGCAAGTGCCAGTCTAGAGGAGAAGGTATTGTAACCAATTTTTCTTCCTGTGTTGCACATAGCACTCTGGGTACTGGGAACGTAAATGCTGTCCAAATTTTTGTGAGGGTTCTAAAGACTATTCCAAAACACGTGGTATGGGCACATTTCACCAAAGTCCAGATAATTCAATTTAATAGTGGTCACTGCAATTAATGAATTTTTAAAAAGCAAGCATAAACAATCCAAACATAGGACAATTTTCCTGCCAGGCTTACAGATCAGGGGATTGTAATATCAACCACAGTGTTTTTGTACCACTTGTATGGGCCAGTTAAGTGCCTGGTTCTCTGCTGTCATCATTCAATACAGCCAATGTAGAGCTGACAATAGCATTCCCTCTACTCCCTCCTCCTATTCAGAGGATGATGAAAGTCTCCTGCAGTGACAGAGCTAATGAAAGGAAGACCTCTGTGCATTGGAAGAACTTTGTCCTGAGAACAAGCACATAAAATCGGACATCTTGTCTTATACCAGCTTGCTTCAGAATTTGGAATTAAAACAAAAAGGAGCAATTAGAGAATAGAAGAGAAATGCCTATTTTTCAAAGTCCTATAACTCACAAGCAGCTCTGGGGAAAAAGCAGAATCAAAAGTCAGTTCTGGGCAAAATTTGGAATGGCAGATTTCCTGTTGCAGCAGAGTGTTAGAGTAAGAGCAGTATGAGTTATCTTGTGGAAACAAACTGGACTCCTTAGGTGGAGAAACAGATCCACAAAAGGAATAGAGGATAAGAACAGAAGATACATGACCTGAAATAGAAAGCAAAGTTTGCTAGAAAAGGAGATGATTAGCATTAGCATGCTGTCTTTGCATGCGATCTGAAAGAAGGCTTGTATGCCTGATACCTTGGGGTTTTTTTAGCTAGCTGTTGCTGGAAGACGCTGGCTGATACACTTATCTCCCTGTACCCTTGCCTTGTTCAAGTCATCTTACTTACTGGTCTGCTGTCTTAGAAGGCAGTAGGAAGAACAGTGTGTGTGGAAAAATAGTGGGATGAAAACAAAAGCCTAAGTGAGGGAGCACGGGAGCTAGGTGAGGGGAAATAAAATAACCTAGCAGAGGATAAAGGGGCACAGCCCATTAAAAGCCGCGTGAAAACGTTGGTATTTGGGTTATAGAGAAGTCAGAACCAGGCATTTCTGAGATATGCACAGCAAATGGATCATCACCCAAGACTATAAGTTGCAGCAAGGAAATTCTAGTTGTATATAAGGGAGAAAAGTCACCACAAGGGTGATCAAGCAGGAACGAGTTGTCCAGAGAGGTTGTGGGGTCTACATCCTTGTTGGTTTCCTGGATTTGGCGGGAGAAGTTCCTGAGAAAACTGATTTAGCTTTGAAGCTAACCCTGCTTTTCACCTGCAGCTAGACTAGAAGGATCTACAGCAAACTCTTGCACCCTAATTTATTATTCTGATCTGGCCTATTTGAGCAAGACTCATGTTACATCTTGCCATGTCAGAATCAGACATAACCAGGAGGTGGCAGAATGAGCAAACATAAAAGGCAAAGCAGGGACTTTCAGGGGCAGAGCATGTCCATCTGCCTGCCTTTGTTCGCCGGGTGTACAGGACTAGGGTCGAGGTGGGAGAACTTGGCTTAGAGCAGCTAGCATGGGAAACCAAGAGCCCAAAAGATGAAATGAAACCCTCCAGCTCGGGAGTTAGATGCCGACCTGGCTGGACACACAGGGCCTGTGCTGAATCTGTAGTGGTGCAGTTGCTGTTTTTGCCCTGGCAAGCTTTACTAAATCTGCCTTGGGTTCATCCCACAGCACGCAAGTGGTGCTGCAGTGAGGAGACCACAGATGCTTGGGCTGGGCACCCGCTGCCCCTTGGCCATGCCAAAGTCAGCTAAGCCTTTGATCCTCCTGTGCACTTCCTTTATTAAATGAAAAAGGGCTTGAAGAGCTGAAAGAAACCCCACTCTTGTTCAGCATGCAAGCTCTCCTTCATACGCTCACTCCACTCCCTGCCCACATCTCCTCCTGTCTGTCCTTCTTGGCCTTGCTCTTCCTCCTTGCCTGCTGCTCTTCTTGGCTACCCAGCAAAGGGAAAGCGGAACTCCCTTGTGTCAGTCCTTGTGCTGTACAGAGGCATTGGTGCAAAGTCCTTTGCTTCTTGCAGCAGAACCAAGCAGTTGTGTGGCTCGTGGGTGCAGTGAGACGAGGAAGAGGGAGTGGAAACGTGGAGGGGAAATGGAGGAACATACTGAAAAGAGGCAATGAGACTGAGAGAGAGGAGTGGAGGAAATGCTGCAGCTGGTGCTCTCTTTGCCCCTAGCTTGTCTGTGTTGAGCTGTGTTTTGGGGCCTGGCCTTTTTCATCTTCATTTTCAGTTATCGCAGCTAAATGGAGCAGCTGCTTTGCTCTCTGTGGTGGAAAATGAGCCTCGGTAAAGAACTTCGGAGATTTAAGAGAGAGACATAATATTCCCCAAAGCCTCCTCTGCTCTTCTGAAAAAAATAAAGGAAAAATCATACAGGAAGTCTTTTCAGTGTAGCCTCAGAAGGGATTGTGTTTTATTTCTCCACCATTTCACCTTATCTTTCTCAGAGGAGCTGTTCTTCATGCTAGAGGGATTATGGGTGGCTTCATCACATAAATTTAGAAGGCTTTTTAGGAAAGGGGAGCAGGGTGGAACGTGTGAAGTGGCTGAGGCTTGCTGCAGTGGACAGCAGCAAACATGCTGGTGTGTTCTGCAGAGTATAGCAGGGATGCAGCCTTTGCTCAGCACCTCACAGCGCTTCTAAAGCATTCACAGTAATGCGCTAACATGACTTCAGCTAACTTCTTGCTGCATTAATGTCTCTGTTTTTGAAGAGTCTTGTCCTGTTTCATCCTTGAATAAGTAATCTAAACCCACTGTACTGTATATACAGAAGTCTGGTTACTGTATTTCAAAACTGTCAAGTAAACAAAGAATGAATGTAAATGTCTCTTCTGTGTAGCATTAGTCATGAGAGGATTAAAACTGTGGATGAAATATTCTTGTTTTTACAGTTGTGCTTAGAATCTCTAGTGATTTCCACGGAAACTCCAGTGTTGATGAATTATTAGTCTTTGTAGGGTTTTGTTTCTGTCTTTTCTCACATACCCACAAAAAGGTTTGACTCAGCACTGCATATATTAGTGATATGAATGTCTCCACTAGTACAAAAAAAAAAATTACCTAGATGATACAATTCTAAAGTTAAAAACTACTTTTAAAGCAACATGTGTTTATTTTAGGGAGGAAGTATGAGTTTCCCAGGATCTACAGGGACAGAGGTGAGTTTATTTAAACCCCCAGACAGAATGTAGTAACTATTTAGTTAACAGTGGTCAAACCTTCAGTGGTCAAACCTTTGAAAATCCTTCTCTTTTATTTTCTAGATTGTACAAGCTATCCAGAACTTAACCCGTCTCTTGTACAGCATACAGGTGACTACTCCACTGCTAACTTTGTAGACTAGTTAGTCTTAATAGCTTACTCCTTAAGGTTTTAATATTGCCCTTTTAGACATTATGTCAGTGGATATTAATCCCTACCAACTGTTGCATAAGTTTTCATATCATACATTTTTATTCTACATCAGTGGTAGGTTTCTTTTAAGAAGTGAAAAATGCTTGCTTGCTTGGAGATCAACTCCTCCCAAAGAATGATGTACAGTGCAAAAATCTAAGGGGAAAAGTAAAAGGATGGCTCTAACTGAACAGATATAATTGAATGTACAGATTTATGAAATTATAGTTCAAAATATGGAAAAGTTTTAGTATTTTGTTTAGAACTTCTCCTGGCTACTAGTAAAGAGCACCCCTGCCACTTAGATAGCAAATTCAACCCATCTTAGATATATCAATCTCAATTCATTGTGTATATGCTGTAGGGCCTTAGTTTGAAGATTTTGCCTCTTTCTTGCTAAGTTCTAATGGTTTAATTTTTTTCTTATTTAAGTGCAGTTTTATAGATTTGTTTTAAACTTTTTCATTTGAGTACATTTAATTTTTTTACCTTAATGACATTAACGTATTTCATAATGACACTGGAAACCTTGGTCTTAGAAGTTAAGTGGATTGAAGCAGTTCAAAAGCAAAATAAAAAAGCTTGTAATCCAGGCAAATTTTTTAAAAAGTTGAAAAACAGAGGGTCAGTAAATTTAAGGCTTGAGATCATGCCTTAATTATTCAGACCATGAATTGGCAGTGTAGGTGCAGAGAAACAAACAGCAGATCCTGTCCTTGCCTGTTTACAAATCACTGGAATGGTCCTGATACTTGAGGAAGAGTCAAGAAAAATGGGAACTGCATGTTGCAAAAAGTTAAAAATTCTTTCTGGGGTGGACAGCATGGGGTAATGCAACTGTGGACATTCCCTGGGAATGTCCACTGAAGCAGACTCCCACGTCAGCTCTTGAAGATAGGCTGTGCAGTAAGTGTCCCAGCAGGTCTAGGGCGTTCTTGTTTTACTTTCTTCTTAATCCCAGCTATTTATTTTTGAGCTATTGGAGGATGTCTCAGTCTTTAACATAAACAGTATGACAACATCCCCGTGAAGGACCGAATATAACCCTCCTGGTCGTAAAATAAACGGTTGAAACATCAAAACTGATCTGTATTGCGGATTTCTGCCAGCATAGATATCTCAATCAGGTGCATGTAGCAGCACGGTCCATGGTGTGATGACAGGTGCCTATTAGGACCATGCTGTTGCAAGTTAGCAAGGAGAGCCTTAGGGTTGGAGGGAGCTATACTGGAAACAGTACATTTTTATCCATACAAGCCATATCTGTGTTAGGAATACTTTGTTGAGTGTAGCATTCCCAGTGCCTTAATGCCCTCTTTAACCATGAAAAATCATTTTTCCTATGTTTCTTAACATCCCCTGACAGAACAGGACTCCTGCTGTAACTGAAGTGCATATGCACAGCTTCAACATAAACATATATAATGATACTAAGTGTAAACCAGAAGCTGCGTTAAAAGTGCTTGAAATGGTTGAGTGCTTTTAGGAATGTCTCTTGGTAAAGGCATGAATACAGTATTTTCTCTATGTGCATGAGGAATAACCTCCCAAAGAGCAGTAAGCGCTGATATTACAGGAAATTGAAGCATTTTTTTATAGTGCTTCTGTGTAAAAATACAGAAATGGATTAATGCTAATATATAAACATTTGTGTCTGATTTTGTTGTGGTATCTAGGCAGCACTAGCTATCCAGGACAGCCACAGAGAGCTTCATAGGTTACTCCTGCAAGAGAATGAGAAGATCGGTCGGGGCTATGGTTCTCGGCTAAACCTCCTCCTGGAACAAGAAAAATCCCAGAATCTGGAAAAACAAAGGGTGGAGCTGGCCAACATACACAAATTGAAGCAGCAGTTTCAGCAAGAGCAGCAGCGGTGGCTGCGTGAATGCGACCAGCGGCAGCGGGAGCAGGAGGCAAGGGAGGGCCGACTGGGTCAGCGGGAGAGGGAGTGCAGGTGCCAGGAGGATCTGCTGGAGAGGAGCCAACAGAGACTGTCACTGCAGTTGCAGGAGTACCATCAGAGCCTGGAGAGGCTCCAGGAGGGCCAGAAAATGGTGGAGAGAGAAAGAGAAAGTGTGAAAATGCAGAAGAAGCTCCTCTGGCACTGGAAGCATGGTCAAAAAAGTAGCCTGTTGTCATCCACAGGGAGCTATAAGGTGTGTGGTTCCCCAACTACAGACCTAGAAAGACTTTCCTTGACAAATAGACTAGTGCATTTGGGTTTTGTTGGTTGGTAACATAATGAGAGCTGTTACTGTTTAATAACTTTACCAGTGTCTGGGACAAAGGGATTGAGTGCACCCTCCATACATCTGCAGACAAGTTGGCTGGGACTGTTGATCTGCTGGAGGGTATGAAGGTTCTACAGAGGGATCTGGACAGGCTGTCTGGATGGGCTGAGGCCAACTGTATGAGGTGCAACAAGGCTGAGTGCCATGTCCTGCACCTGGGTCACAACACCATGCAGCGCTGCCCAGGAGAAAAGGTGTTGGTTGACAGACATCTGAATATGAGCCAGCAGTGTGCCCAGGTGGCCAAGAAGGCCAACAACTTCCTGGTTGTATCAGGAATGGTGTGGCCAGCAGGACTAGGGAAGTAATCAACCCCCTGTACTCGGCACTGGTGAGGCTGGGCCTTGAGTACTGTGTTCAGTTTTGGGCCTTTCACTACAGGAAAGACACTTGAGATGCTGGAGCATGTCCAAAGAAGGGCAGCGAAGGTGGTGAAGGGTCTAGAGCCCAAGTCTTATGAGGAGCAGCTGAGGGAACTGGGGTTGTTTATCCTGGAGAAAAGGAGGCTGAGAGGAGAACTTATCACTCTCTGCAACTGCCTGAAAGGAGGTTGTAGACAGGTGGGTGTCCTGCTACCCTGAAACAAGCATCCTCTTAGGGGAAGAGATTGATGTGTGGCTCCATTCCTGACAGTATAATTCCTTGGAAGTGGTCATTATGGGGGGATGCAATTTAAAGTAGTTCTGAGTCTGCATAAGCATTTAATTTAATACTAAAAATAATTGAGTTTTTGTTAAGAGTGAAGGATAGACGCTGACTCTGAACTCAGCAATCTGGGTACTCGTGTCCCAGGTGAGACCTGGCCTCTTAGTCCCTGCCTCAGTGGGTACTGTCTTTATTTCCATTACTGTTCCTAAAGCATCTGAAAAAAACATTTTGCTTGGCTTTTGCATATATTGAAAGCTCTCTGACCCAAACAGGGTTTTTTTTCCCCTCAGGTTTTCATTTTCACAAGAAAACCTGTAGAGCCTTTCTTCAGGCCATCACTTCCCTAGTTTTTTACCTGGCAGCTGACCCATAACAAGCAGTAACCATTTGACATCTAAGCCTGTGCCTGCATGAGGGAGTGAAGGATTGGCCTCTGACCTCCCCCTTTTCATCCGGCTCTTGTGAACACCGTGTGAACATGCCTTATCCATATATGCCTGTCCAGCCCAAACAACGAAGGCACTTCTTATGTATAGCTTGTGGTACAATTTTGATTTGTTTGTCAGTGCTCAAGTAGTGGATGATAAAGCCCAAACTGAAGGTGCCCATCAGCTTTAATGGATGGGACTTTTGAAATCTTTTGAGGAAAGAAAGTTGGACAATATCCCTATGTAGGGATGGCCAGGATTGCACAGATGGAGAGGCAAAATAGTGAAATGATGAGTGTCAAAGAATAGTAGTTCTTAAGCTAATATATCATTTGTAAGACTACTTGTATTTTTATTTATTTTTATTTCATTTACATGGCTTTGGATGCATTCCAGGCCTTATGATTGTCTTTCTACTGCATGTTTCACTACCATATTCTTCACAGCAAAGCTGGGTGAGTGGTTGCCAGTCAACCAGTATTCCTAAACCAGTGTTTTTGCCATTACACTGAACCTAGCTAGTTTCGGGTGGTCAAATGTTACAGTAAGTCACGCTGCTACTTCTGCTTTTTTGTGAGCTTGGTCCTGATACAACACCTGCAGGCAGGTAGTCTTTGTAGGAGTTACATTTTCAGATCCTGGGAACCATGGTTGCTTGCTGAATGCTGTTTGCTGTCCCCAGTTTGACTGCTGCAGTCCTGTTCTCTGTGATTACCTGCCTGTGTGAGGTACAGTGTTATTTTTGGATTACAGTGTACACAGATTTACATCTGTGAAGTGGTACTTTGTTGAGCCATGGGGCAAAATATTATGACCATGAAGGGAGTCAGCAGAGCTCAGCACATCACAGGTAGCGGCCCTTTATGATTTGCTGTTTTGCAATTATTACCGAGGTTTCCTGTGTTTTGAGCTAAGGCAGAATGAGTTAGGTTATTTTTATTTATTACTGAACACGAACCCAATTTAACATGTGTTGAAGTTAACTTCTGGGAAATTAGATGAGTTTGCTATGAATCCCCATTCGGTCTGGCAGTTAATTCTATGTATCCTAGTACAAGGATTCTTCAGGATGATGCTTGTTTAGTTTTAGGTAGACCTGTGAGGAGCAGGGAGTTGGACTTGATGCCTTTTGGGTCCTTTCCAACTCGAGATGTTTGGTGATTTTTTGGTTCTGGTGCTCGGCAAAGGTGAAAATGCTGTTCTGTTGTTGTTTTGTTTTGTTTTGTTTTTCCCTTCTGCAGATAATGGGACATAATCAGTCGAACAGCTTACCTCATGAAAATACATTCTACTTAAATGAAGCTGTAGTGTGTGTGTCTCTAAGCAGCCTTAACAGATCAGATTCTTCTGTCGTTTATGAGGATGGTGTGTGTGGGCTGAACCACTCAAATTCTGATATAGCAAGGACTAGTGAAAATCAGATGGACTTCAGAACAGACACTTCTTGTCAGCCAGCGTTAACCAGTGCACTGTGGAAATCCACTGGTCCTTACAAGCAGATGTCTTTTTCCTGCAAAAGCAACGAGGATGCCTTTAATAATGGTAATTAACACTTTATTTAATTAACAAATAGCATGGGAAGTTTGGCACCTCTTAGAATTAATAGTTCTAGGAGCAAGGATGGCTCAGTAGGAGTGGAAGCAATAGAATTTGCTAAAACAATTGCATGCTACTTTGCATGCTTGTTGAGGAGAGGTGAGAAAATGAGTAGGACAGAAAAACAGAAAACTTTGAACACACCCCATTTGTGTCTGTAGTAACAGTACTCAGAATATTGTTCTCTCCAAAGTCCTTTTTTTTTTTTTTTGTGAGTTGAAGTTGCTTTTGCTATCTCAAGTGCATTTTATTGTCTGTTTTAGAACATATGTACATTACTTGATGAGTTCTGGTTAAAAGAGCTTTTGGTTTACCATCTTAAGATGATAATCAGTGTTCAAACACCTTCTTCTTTCTTCTTTGAGAACAAAATTTAAAAATACCTTGAAAGATTGTAGCTGTGGAAAGAAAATAACATCTCTTTGGAAGAATAATACAATCGTTGACAGTAAGTTCCTATGTTAGTAAAAACAGCTCTTACCTTTCCTTATTCTTGTATTTTACTAGAACCCCTGAAGATATATGGGTTGCTTGGCAGTTATTGATGGTGGCTACCAAAATAAATGGAAGACACCACCTAGCTGAGCACTACACTGCACTGAAGATTTAGGTCCTGAAGGACTTGAAAACATGCTAATGGGAAACTCTAAACTACCTGGGTTTTATTTCTCATGTTGCACAGTGCTAGTTTTGATCTGGCTTGGTGTCCTCATTCTTTCATTATTGTGAGAGTTGTAGAGTAGCATGTAATAACACAGCAACTAAAAGTCTGAAGGGGCAGTGGTGTCCTTTTGTTGTAATGGATTAATGAATCTGGTGGGGATTTACTGCACAGTTGTGAAATTCAGGTGAAACATGGCAAGTCAACACTACCCAAGATCCCATTTTTCTGCAGCTGGCAGTGCAGGACGACTTCTGTCCTCACACCAGCTGTAGGCAGGTCAGGTCACAGCAAAGAGCAATGGGCAACAGGATCAGAAGTTGTAAGCATACACAGGTACAATGTTTTTTAATTATCTTAGGTCAAATCACAAAGTTATTCAAATACAAAAAGGCTTTGATTAAGGAACTTGTTCCTTAGTACTCCTTGTAACGTATTAAGCAGGCATTCACTACAGACTTACTAGTCCTTGGTGCATGGATTGCCGTAATAGCATTTTATAATCAAAGGTAGGGCAAGCTAGTCTCATCACCACAATCAGCAAACCAAGCTGATTAGTAAAAGAGATTAATATTTCTAAAAATGCCTAATTACCCTGCTGAAACTTGTTCTAATTTGACTGGAGTTGTCATTTTAGTAATAGGCTTGCTAAGGTAGTGCAAATTTGAAAAGGAACACATATGTGGGTTTAAACCTCTCAAAAGTGGATTAGCTTGCACTGGCAAACACTCACAAGCTAACCAGGATACTTTCTATTGAGCCCACATGAGAGTGTCTGGTTTAATTAAATTGGCTTGTACTAGTTTAATTGCACTGATTCTAAGATAAAGCTGTTGGAGCTTCTGTATGTAAAGATGCCCTTCACTTACAATGAGCCAGCTTTGGTTTCAGCTGCTGTCATTTCATCTTGTGTAGATATTCTTATCTTGCCCTGGTAATGAGGCACCAGTGCAGTCCCAGACACCAGGTCCAGCACTGGCTACAAAGCTTGCTGGGGAGGTGGAGTAACAGGCTAGTATTAATTCTCTCTGGCCAAGTCATGTCTGTGAAATGTGGAGTTACTGCCTTGACTGAATCGCAAGGCGCCCCTGGCAAAGCAGTGCAGCAAATCCTTGCAGCATCCTGATGGTGCAGATGGTGCTGTGAAGCTCCCTGGCGCATTGCTAGAGCAGGCAGGGCTGGGAGCCTCCCTCCAGAGAGATGTGCCATCACAGTGCACAGTCCCATTTGAGGGTGATGAGTATTTTATGCTCTGATCATGCAGTGCATGAGTCGGCACGATTCAGTACTTGCTTCTGTCATGCATCAGGAGCCACCGAACAGGGAGCAGGGAATGAGAGGAACACTAAGCTTCCCCCTGAAAGACAGATGGCATCCGAAAGCCCCAGCAAATGGCTCAGCACATGGAAAGAAAGTAAATAATTTATTATTATGCACTGTGAATCAAGCTGAGCAATGTGAACATTTCATACATAGAAGCTGATTTCCTTTTTGTTGCTTTTTTTTTTTTTTTTTTTTCTGGGCCATGCATTTTCCCCAGAATGTTTAGCAGAGTTTAAGATCTCTGACCTTGTTCCTCCATTTCCTGACATCTCTGCAGGAGATAGTCAGTTCCGATCACTGTAATGGAAAACCAACAGAGATGCAAGAAGAGAAAGGCCAGAAAGAATTTGGAAGTTAGCTGAAACAGTTAATATTTTCATGTGGATGAATGTTTCATGACATTTTTCCTGCATTTTTCAACCAGCTCTATGTGTACAATCTCTTAATCGTACTTCAAAAAACATTCATAAATAATAAGTCAAAACAGAACCAAGAAAGAAATACTCAGTATAGTTTATTGGAAACAGCCATGGACCAGGTACTGATCTGGCCATATCTTGCATATAAGAAGGTTTGTGTGTACAGAAAAGGAATTTTTTGGGTTTGATTAATTTTACTAGAATTATTAGGCATCCTGTAAGAAGTCTGGTCTGTCAAAAAAACCTTAAATTATTTAATGAGAAGCACCTCCTGAACATGCTGTCAAGGAGTTAGTTAATCACGCTACATTCTAATGTACGTTAAGCACTATGTAATTTAGCTTCATAAATATACTCAACTGGAAATGGCTACATTCCTCCAGTTCATAATTTTCCATTCATATTTTCTAAGGTAAGGAATATGTCTCCTCACATAGCTAGCATCATGATTATATATCATTGTTTTATGTGTATGGGAGGGAACTTTACTAAAGACCTTGGGGCAAGTTCCCACAAAGCTGAAACTGGCATAAGTACACTCACTAGAAAAGGTGTGTCAGTCAACAGGGGGAAAATATGATTGAAAGAAAAATGTGTTAATGCCTTACGCTAATGGTTATGAAATTATCTGCATGAAAGAAGACAAGTACTTTGGCTAATTAGGAATTGGGAAGTATAGGTTTTGTGTCAGACTAGACTGAGAATTGAATAAATTACTCTTGCATTTAATTGACATGTCAGGTTAACTAGCTGAAGTGATGCCTTAGGATTTACCTATGGATTCACCTCTTTGATTTCAGGACTCAGTGCCATTTTAATTCTTTCAAGCTTTGAAATGAATGGCATTGTTCCCTGGTACTGCCTTTCTTTTTCTTAAAATTCAGGTATTGTAGCTACAGGAATGGAGTTGAAAAGTGATAGATCTGGAAAACTGCACTGAACATTGATTGTGGGAGGTTGTTTTTTTTTTTTAATCCCAGACATTTGCAGTGTTAGCATGAAGGATCTTTACATGTGATGTTGTGAAATATAGGAAAGCTTGTGATCTCATTAAACAGCCAAATGCAAAGCCAGGGAACAAAAATCGGGCTCTATTTGAATAATGCCATTTTAACCTTTTTTAAAAGACAGAAATTTGTACATATAGGCATATAAGCATATAAACAGATGAGATGGTTTGATTTTGGCAAAATAATCCATTTTAGTGGTTTTCATCAAGTAAAGTGGTTTCTAGAGATGTAAAATACTTAATTTGCAATAGAAAAGACAAAAACCCCAGAAACAATGTGTAGCATCCTGTAGCTCCATTTTTTCCTCCTCCTTCTTTATAAGAAATCCCCTTTCTATTCCTTAAGGCATATTGTGCTCTATTGAACCTGTTCTTAAAACTGTAGATCATATTAATTTGTTTTAGTTTCCCATTGCTAATTGAGATGAGGTTTAGAACAATATGTTTTTGGGTTTGGTTTTTTTTGGCTACTGTTAACACTGGTTATGGCCTAATGACCTTGTCTAAAAGTACCTGCATATGTCTGCATCAAGGAGGCTGAGGACGGTGCTGTATGGCCTGGTTCGTTCCTCATATATGCGTCGAGATGAATGTGTGGCAGTCAGAAGAAGTATACAATGTAAAGCTGATGCGAGGGTGAGAAAAAACAGGTGAAACGTGCTATGCAATACAGTGCTAAAAAGCCTTCTGAAGACGTGAAAGTCATTTCCCTGTGGTTCAGCGCAGGATTTTGGCAAAGGCCAAAGCTCAGTAACTGAGGACCTTATTCAAACAAGCATAGCTACTCCTGCCAGTGCAGGAGGCAGTTACTGGGAACCGATATTGAGGACTTTGTTGAATCAGATTGCTTTCATCATTTGGAACCTGTTAAATAATAACTTGCTCCCACAAAAAAAAAGGTCATCACAATTCTGCATATGTGACCATTGTGAGTTGGTTTCTGTTTTATTGCTGCTGTACGAACTCCTGTGTACACCTGACCCACACATTCTCTGAGCTGGAATGTAGTTGTGCCTTGTACAGAAAATGCTTTTCATGTCTTCTGTGGAAACAGCATCCTCCCTAGCCAGTGGTACGCCAAGCCCTTACCACCTGCAGAATGGCATGTGAAGGTGCTTCACTGCCTACTGTGAGTTTCTCTGGTGTGTTTCGCAGTATTTTCAGTAGTGCCACTGTTTTTAATCTGTTTGCCCTCACTGGTGAGTGAAGTTTTTCTGTTGTGCTGTCACTTGAGAAGGAGGAAGGAGGGAAATGTTTAAAAGTAAAGGTTCACATGGCCATGGAGCTCCCAGTTTATCAGGAGCCTCCTGAGCTGATGTGATTTTTGGGGTTGTTTTAAACTTTTTGTCTTCTTTAATTTAGTAGATGGCAAATCGAGAGCATGCATTTAATTCTAGATTGCCTTTTCTGTGCTCAACAACATATCCTTTCTACTCTTTAGCATGGGGCGGATGCATAGGTGAGCACAGAGCCCATTCAGCACTCAACTAAGTAATGAGAATAACATTAAATGGAAAGATCAAAGAACATGAAGTTGGGTAACATCAGTACCTGCATCTTCCAAGTTCAAAATTGCATTGATTTATTAGGACATGTGAGGTCTTACTCTTAACTTTGCAACAGATAGATAGCAGCAAATTTGCCTCCTCTCCATACCACAGAACACAGTTTCATGCTCTGCCATAAGACATCAGTGTCTGTGGGATACTTGGTGGAAGTGAATCACAGGGGAAGTATTTTTTTTTCCTCTTGGGAATAACACTGCCATTTGTTTAAAGCAGATGGCAAAAGGGATTAAATCACGTGGCAGTGTGATACTAAAGTGAAAAATATGTCGTTATATGTCATCTGCAATTAGTATATTTCAAGTAACACTTGCTTTTCAGCTCTGCAGCACTAGAGTTTTGTAGTTCTGTTACTAATTTTCTCATTTCATAATACTTTTTTTCATTTTTTAACGCAACCACAGTAGATGCAGCAGTATTACATCACCTTTTAATTAAGGCAGTTAATGACATTCTAATTTTACATTGTACAGTAATTTAAGTGTAGAATTTCCTGTTTAATACCTGTCTGATTTTATTCTTTCTAGTGTCTTCTTATTTAGGGCTTATTCATTAGGAGGGAAATTTAAAACAGTGCACACCTTGAGGGAGTGAAGAGGCTTTCCATCCCTGTCTTTTAAAGTACCACTGGTGTTGGTATAAATTTGCACACCTCAGGGTTATGTTGCCTGCAGATTTCTTAAACAAGATGATGGCCGAATCTCTGTCATTTTTCCTCATGCTCACATTTCCAGCAACATCAGTGCAGTGTTTCTTAAAATCAGTGGAACTGCTGGCATCAGTGAAACTGCAATGGTTTGGACCTTGCCTCTTTCTTACATGCAGGTTTATTCTTTCCTCGCGTAAGGTTGTTACAATAGATGTGCATTTCAGGGAAGTAGGAGGGAAAGGAGCCCGATTTGAAACAGAAGACCCTGGATAGGGGGGCTTTTCAACAGGCAGCTGGTTTGTAGTGAAGTAGCTCTGGCTCTGGATTGTGCAAAGCTGTGACTTTGGCGGCAGCTCTGCAAGGATGGAGGTGTTCTCTCAGGAAAAGCAGTCACAAAACAAGAGTCTTGCTAACTGTTGTCAGATGTCAGGAAGATACCTTGGGAGGTCTGTGTTTTCCGCAGGTAATGTGATCTGTGGGTGGAGACCTGGTTGCGTGCCCTGCTTTAGTACATAAAAAATGTTTTGTGTACGCTTTGTAATGGAGTTAGAGCCTGAAATAGAGGCACAAGTATGAATAAATAATGCATTCTAATGGCTGGGAGAAGCTGTTTATGGATGATCAAATTTTGCAAGATACTGAGTATGCAAACACACCCTGTAACATCACGTAGTTGAATCTGTCTGGCTTATTTTGAAAAGTACAATCTCATTTTAATTATTTAGTATAATACTTCACCTATTCCAGGAAATGGCCTGTAGCATGTTGTGTAAAAGTAATGAAGTCTTAGTAATACAAAGCCACCTCAGCAGCATCTGCTGTTAAATATTTATTGAGAAACTGGGGAAGATTGTCTGTCTCTTACTGGCATTCATCACAGGAGCACCCAGTTGCCTTCTACATAAATTACATTGGCTGTAGCCAAAATGCCAGAGGAGACTTCATAGACTATTTTCTTCTGTCTCCCCAGATGCTATAGAAAACTTTCCTTTGGGTGTAAATTTTTGGTGGGGCAGCAGTGGGGAGGAGCCTTGCTGCTGGCATGGAAGTTGTTTTGAGTTCAGTCAAATAGGAAGACTTCCAGCAGTTATGTGCTGAGATTTTTTGAGTGTCCCTTGGAAGTTTTATCTAGAGCTGGAACATAAATGATACAAAAATAAATGTGATTTGGCTGTATTTGCTTAGAATCTGTGGTAGATAAATCCTATGGGCCTTTAAAATGTATTCCACATTAAAGACTACATGACAGGTAAGGAAGCTAGTATATTTGGCAAGGATGAAAAGGGATTTAAAAAAAAAATTACTATTTTTTTTAATAGTGGTAGAGAATTGCAGGATAGTTGTTGCTGACAGCAAGAACAGCACAGAAGTTATCTCCCTTGAAGAGGAACTTGCCCTTACAGTCACAATGGGAAGGGGATGTAGGTCCTAAGAAAGGCTTCTGCAGTTTTGAACTGATGGTGAAACTGAATGCAGGAGAGTGTTTTAAAACACAGCATAGTTTTTTTTTCCTGCTGTGGGAAAGTGGCCTGCTCCCTGGAATGGTGGGATGGGACCTATGCAGAGCTGTAGGGCAAGAAGTGAGGGGATGGGAAGGCACTGGAAGGAGTTGGACCGCAGTAGAGCTGGGGTCTACACAGTTGTAGCTGTAGGACCAGAGACAAAGAAAACTTGTGGTAAAGGCAAGGTAGGAGGAGAGGATGATGAATTTGGGCTTAAGGGTAAGACCAGCACTGGCCACAGCAGGGAGGACTGGGAGCAGAAGAAAGGAAAGTACATCCAAGTACGTTCCGTGCACTCAAGGAAAGCACTTGGCTGACGGGATGAAGGCATATGCATATTTGATAATTGTTCTTTTTTTTCTGGCTTTGATGTGCAGTTTTCCCTTTAGCTTTTATGCAAACTGTTTTCACAGCAGTTATATGTTCACAGAGCATTTAGCAAACAAGTGAAAAGGGCACCCATTTCAAAATACTTGAACCCACCCGGAAACTTCCTGTTTTTCCAATGCAAAACTTGGAGAATGTGCAAATATTCAATTTTTAATGTTTGTTTTAAGGACTGCAAGAAACAAATATCAGTGCATATACTTCCTGCCAATCTGACTAAAAACGGAGAAAAAAGACTGTGCTAGTACTTAAACTCTAGTCAAAACTCAGGCAACAATTTCCCTGCATTTTGAGCTCCGGGGAGAACAAGTATCTCAGTGGTTTATCAGATAAGAGGTTTCTCTCAGATGCTCACTCATGTAGTAGTGCCCGTATTTCTTCCTGCATTAATCAATAAGCAGCAGCTTCCATTTGAGGGTAAGATTAGCATATAATTGATTTGAAACATGTGCTTTGCCTTAATTTTTGCTTCTGCAGCAGTTCTATAGATTGGCTTCCAATTCCTCTGCCACCTACTTTGAGTTCTGATCTCATCAGCTTTTAAGAGTAAGACGTGGTGGATCTGGTCTGTTGTGAAACTACCATGTGAAACTAAGGTGCTTAGGAGGAAACTTGAGAGTAATTTACAAATGACCTTTCAGCTTTTGTAGGTGTTGTGCCCTTCTGCTACTCCAGAAAATACTTGCCCAAGTCCAGATCATGCTCCTTTGTGTTGTACCTGAAAGACCAGCCAAAAAACTGGGGACAAAACCCATTGTTTGCCAAGGTCTTTGATTTAATGTTCATTTCAAAGCAGAATTGTTGTTTTAAAGAAAAAACCCACAAAAAACCCAAACCAAACCCATCCATACACTATGAAGCAAAGTTAATCTGCATATTAATGTCTGTCTGTGGTAACAGGGAGCTCAAAAGAGTAGTTTTGATGTGTAAATGTCCCCCGTGTTTCAAAGGGAATGAATTCATGTGCCAGGCACACCGTTTTTTTCAGGGCTAGTGCTAAATGTTTTTTTCTTCGTGAGGTAGGAAGGAGAGGAAGCCTTGACAGGGTGTTCTACCTGTGGGGCACAAATGGGATGGCAGGCAAGGGTGTGTGGGAGTGTGTTAGCTGCCAGCAGGAGCAGGGTCTGGTTTCATTGTCCGCCTAGTCTCTGGAAACGCTGTTTAGGTCTGTAACTTCACGAGGTTTCTGCCTTTCCAGGAAACATTCAAGCAGGAGCGATACCCACGGACCACAGTTTGTTTTGTCTTGAGCCCACTGGCCACATGTTTTCTGCAGATGATGGGGCAGTGGGGTGGGAACTAGTTGCAGCCCACCTGAGATACACCCAGGTTAGACACCAATCGAGGTGGCTGTGGGTTTTCGCCATGGTTGCCCACTGTTGTCAGCTGACTGGCAGGTCGAGTTGCCCCTGCCCCTGGAGAGGTGCCCTGCGTGGGTGCTGCTGCCATGGGTGGAGCAGTGGCCACCACATTCCTTGTGATCCTTTGTAGGAAGGGTGTTCTTGGGGTTTTATGGTTATTTTCTCTTGATCATCTGAGTGCAGCTGTGTTTAACGAGCTGGAAAAGAAGTAGGTCAATAAAACATGTGTTTGTTGTTAGCTGAGTACCTGTTGGACCGTGTGCACGCCTGTAATTGACCAGCTAAAGCTTCAAAGCTTAGCACAAAGACAGTTTAATAGGGAATTCTTACCTATATAAATATTAAGCAGAAGCAGACAGCTGGCAGGCAGTATGCCCTGCCAGGGTGAGACTGTGGGTATTTAATGCACAGACAAGTTATGATTTCAAGTCAGACCTATTTAAAATTTGCTCTTATTGAGATGCATTAAAAAAACAGCATGCCAAAAATAGTTCAGAAGCCGTGTGCTTTAAAGACAACACAACTGATAACACAGCCATGGAAGTAGGTTAAAATTTTAGAATTGTTAGAATTTAGAATGTGCATTTACTGGGTTTTAATAAAGGAAAAGATGGCTGCATCATCTCATGACTCCAAAACTTAGAGCTTTATGATCAGTATCAAATAAATGAGTTGGAACCCTTATGGAACAGTTTTGGTGGAATAAAACTCGATTTTGTCTTGGCCAAGAATTTGGTCCAAATTGTCTAGACCAAACTTTTCTAAAGAAGTATGAGGCCAAACCTGAAAACTGAATTGCATTGTTTCACCTAAGCCAGCAACTAAACAAAGAACAGAAACATGCAGAGGAATGGCATTTCTAGTAATTTTACCATCATCAAAAATCCAAAGTATTTAAGAAGAGTTATGTTGAGGATCTTACTCATCACAGACTTTGAGTTCTTTCTTTTCTCTGTCTCATAAAACAAACAAAAAAGGCTCCAAAAGCTGATGAGACAATTAACATAGGATTTATTATGATCTAATTGTTCATCTGCTTTTAGAGAAAAAACTTCTTATTCATGAAGGTGCTTGTTTGCCTAAGAAATGCAAAGAAGAGCTCCTGCTTTTTCAAAGGGGGTCGGGCTTGTTAAAAGTAAATAGCAGCATTACAATTCTCAGATTGATTTCCTGCCTTATTCAATCATCTGGGAAATGGATTAGGCTCCTCTTTTCCTTGATAGCTTCAGGGTCAAAATTATCTTCCCCAGTGTCTTTTGAGACCCGGTACAAAATTCAGTTTGCCAGTGTGAAATCAGAGTTACTGGGATGAGGAGGCTTGGTGTCTTGATGGTATTCGAGAACTTGACTCCCAGTGAAACCCCTGACAGTTATCCTCAGACCCTCAAAACTTACAGATGCTGCTTT
This sequence comes from Zapornia atra, assembly GCA_013400835.1. Lineage (NCBI taxonomy): Eukaryota > Metazoa > Chordata > Aves > Gruiformes > Rallidae > Zapornia > Zapornia atra. The sequence continues at coordinate 20,509 of VZTU01023506.1, forward strand.
TTCTATACTGAGCGGTGTGAACCTGTGCAGCAGCAGCATGTCCTGGCTATCCACAGGGCAAAGGGCTGCCGCTGCCCTGGCAGGTCCAGTGCTGTGAAGTGGCATTCCCTTTCTGTCACCATCCATCAGCTCCACAAAGAACTGAACCCACAGTATGTAAAATCCACCACAAATTAGAAAAGTGGGACCTAACATCCCCCTCCCCCCAAAACCAATCAAAACCAATCCTAGTGCTTTTCACCAGGAGGAAAGGCTGAGGTGTCTGGAGTTCCCGGAGGAACCGTCTGTCGCTAATGAATCCACAGGGAAACCATGGGAGCATCATTAGAGACAAAGAGGTGCTATGGGATTTGCCGGTGGGAACTTTCAGTGGAGCTCGTGGGAGTTAGGCTGCTGTTTGCTATTGAACTGTAATGGCAAATGAGACCCTGTTACCCTTGAATTCCTTTGAATATCCCAGACCGGGTAGACTTAGCACCGGTTTTTAGGTGTCTGCTTGGGCTTTGCATTATGCATGAGTGCCAGAGGGGGGATTAAATACAGCAGCTCTGCCATTTCAAATAGCTTTAGCTTGAAGTTGATGTGTCAGCTGTCAGTCCAGATGAACTTGGTATAAAAACTGGTACCAGTTATTATATATAAATGGTAAAACCCTACCTCCATTATTTTCAGAAAAGTAATGGTTTTGAGAATCTTTAACGAATCTGTTACTAAGAGTGGCATAACTCTCTCTTAATTTATTGAAATTTAATTTTGTAAAGAAATTTTGTGACACAGACCTGTGAAAGTCACAGGAAATAATTTAAGTGTGTATGTGCAGTTTCTGCAAAATCCATGTAGTGACTTCCCCCCAAACATCTCCTCCTATTTTTTTTTCCCCTGTTTGTATGTCTTGCCTGTCTGACCTCAGAGCTGACCCAGCTGTGAGCAGGAGCTGGAGCCTCCTAAGATCCCTTCCAACTTGAATTATCCTGTGAAATTAAGGTCAGAGCTGGAGGAGAAAAGCTGAGGGCTTTACATTAAAACCACAGAGACTGGAGAGAGTTTGTTGTTTGTTTGTGGTTTGTTGTTGGTTTTTTTTTGCCTGGAGTGCCTTGATAATGTCTTCCTGTAACCATCACTGCGGGTACACCGGGCTTACCTGGAAAGCTCTGATCCTTGGGAGACAGAGAAGGGTGAAGGAGAAAATCCATGGCTTTTATTTGATGTGGAAGTGCTTACACCCTATGGCAACAGATAGAAGGTTAGAATCAGTGTGACTAATGAGCTGTTTACTTGGTTTTTGTATGCCCTCCTCCCCGGAGCACGGCCTGTGTTTGTTTTGTTATGTATTGATCTCAGATTCCTGCAAATGCCATTGCTTTGTCCTTCACCTTCTGAGCAGTTTATGAGATTCCACTAATCCCGTCTCTTAGTGCTACAGGAAGGGTAGGGTATGGTAGCTAGGATGCAGAATCCCTCTGTTTTTTCCCCATTTCCTCTACAACATCAGGACGGTTTTAACGAGGAGCTCTTGTGAGTGTGGACCCAGCCCCAGTCAGGAGGACTGAGGACCCCTTACAACACTCCCATGAAAACTGAGGTCTGCTGTTACTGTTGTAGAAAAGTATTTTTATTTGCAGTTTCCTGATGCCTGTCCTCATGGTGCTGGAGGTAAACTCATGAAAAACGGGTAAAAAAATCGGACATGTGCTTTGAGTTGGATTTGGCAGTATGTGTCTGTGTGCATGAGACACTTTGTGGGGTTTTTTTTCCCCACAATTTGGTAGAAATAGCCTGTAACTCCTTTTGAGAAAATTGGTGGGGGAGACAACAGGGAATGCCTGGGTTTATTTAATGAAATGGCCTCAGCTGAGATAAAACAGAGAAAAAGCTGTACTCGAGTGGTATTTTGTGCTGTGGTGTGGCACTGATGGGCTGAACAGGCTGCATGGCCCCAAAATGTCAAAGTGCTGTCACAGGTCACCTCACACTGGGCCTCCAGCTTCAAACACATCACCCTTTCCTAGGGAGTTTGACCAGCCCAGCATCGAAAGAATGGGTTTCTCTGGTCTGCTGTCTAATTTATACATGGCACAGCTGAGGATCTGGCTCTGACTCTTTAGGAGTTACCTGGAGTCTTGTAGGAGAAATGAATTTTGCATGACTGAGAAGCAGTTAAAGGGTGTTGTCAGTTTGGATGTAAACTCCAGGGGCTGGGATGCGATGAGATGCCCACAGCCCTTGGCCGCTGCAGGAGCGGGAGGGAGTGGGGACCTGGGAGTCTTGCAGAAGGACCCTGTGAGAGCTATAGCTCAGCTTCATTAAAGCTTTGCAAATCTGACAGTATTGTCTGCAGTTAAATAAATATGAAGGAAGAATCGTGTTCTTTAGGTGTAAGCGAGCCAGAGGATGGCTGTGACCAGGTACCAGTCACCTTCGCTTCTCCTTTCTGTGTAAGGGGTGCAGGACTGAGGCAGTGAGCTGAGCCCAGCCCCGGCAGAAGTGCAAGCAAGGGGCAGTGGAAACAGTTTTGCTGGGTGCTGGTCTGGTGGGCGCGCTGTTGAGCTGAACACAGCCACTCGAGCATCACCCGGCAGGTTAGAAGGGAGCCGGAGAGAGAATAAGTAAACGTTGAATTTCAGGAAAAGGAGTAATACAGAACTCATTTTGTGGCTGGTGTTGGCAGTTGAGTTGGAATCACAACGAAGGAGGCTCGTAAATAGGTCGATGGTCCTCATTTATTTGGCTTGTGTTTTGCTCCGACTGTCAGCTGTAGTGGAGCAGAGAATGGGTCTGGAGACAGACCTGGGGAGGCTCCTGTGGGTGCTCTGGCTGCCTGGAGAGGAGCATGGAAGAGATTCCCAGCCTTCCCTTGCTAGCAGGACCCTTTGCCAGTCCTCTTCTGCCTTGCTGTCCGCATGGGTAATTGGTTTGTTTTCCTTTATTCTTTTTTTTTTTTTAACCTGAGCATCCTCAGCTCTCTGAGCTCTTTAGCAGGCAGCAGCTGGTGCTTTCACGCTGGTTCTGGAGGGTTCCTCTCTGATTTGGGAAAGCATATAAAGGGGACTGTTTCCCACTATTCTCCTGCTGGGACTAAGGGCAGTCCCTTTCCCTGTGCTGCACCCAGGCGCTCTGGGGAGGCTTCTTGGCAGCTGTCGCCTCTCTACATAATAAGAACTGGTGCTGGCTGGCAGATCGATCCACTTTCCCCACTCTCCCTTCACCTGAGGCTGTTATTACCAATTCTGGCAGCAATTCCACCCTCCCCAAGCAGCTGCTTTTGGGGCACATCCTGCTGCCGCCTGTGATACCAGCTGGTCTCCTGGCTTGGCTGCTTCCAGCATGGCACTGGGCAGGGAGACAGCAGGCACCCTTCCTGCCGGCAGGCTGGGTATGTCTGCCCAGGGACACATTGTGCTTTTATTAGGCAAGGCCTGTGTTTGGTGCCAGCCAAAGTACAGCCGAAACCAGCCCCTTCCCTCCTCAGCTGAATTAAGCGCAGTCCTTCCATCCGGAGAAGCTCTTTCTTCGGCCCCCCAGCAGCAGCTGGTGTCTCACCTCCTGGGCGCTCTCCTGCTGTTCAGCTTCTCCGGATACAACAAAATTAAAAGAAAAAAAATATATAAAAAGAGCAGCTAAACTAGCAATAAATCATTTATTTCAATAGTGACAGAATCTGTTTTGTTTTTCCAAAATGCTGACAGTTTCCACTGCTCAGCTCTGCTGCTCAGAGTTGTAACAGTTAATGAGAAATGGTTTGGAAACAACTACTGTGTTAATTGGTGAAGCAATTACTGTTTAGTTTTGTTCATGGAAAATAACTGCATGCAAAGTATTTCTTTTTCTTCTCTTTTTTTTCTTCTTTCTCTCTTTTTTTTTTTTCTCCCCAATTTTGGAATTAGGCTTCTCCAATTATGTGCTTCATATGCTTTGGAAGCAGATCTTTCAAATAAATGCTTACTGCTTGGTATTCTTATGCATATAACTTTGTTAAGGTGAATAGACTCACAGGACTTAAAAGGAATATTAATGTGGGTAAAATGACTGAAATAGCAGTGTTTAGAGGTTCAGGATCCTGCACTGTTAGGGCTCTCTTTCATACATAACTAAAAATGGAACTATCTAGTTTCCATAAAGAAAAGCAGATGTCAGATATTTCTGTTTTCTACTGTTGCTGCAAACGGTAATATTTCTCTAATGTGGCTATCAAAAAGAAATGCCAAAGTCATCTTTGACAAAGTGAGGCAGGTCAAGTAAGTTAGGGAGCCAAATCCTGCTGTGTTACAGATTGCAAGTAACTCACCTGCAGTCAAGACTTACTCTGGATTTTCACCAAGACTGAAACTTGATCCTTTAAATCCAGCATGAAGTAATAAAATAAAGGGAATTTGGGATTAATTTTCTGATTAATTTTCTGGTATGTAAATTCCTTGCCCCTGTCACCAAACCTTGCAGTCTCAGGAGCAGGTGTAACATACACATGGCTTTAGCTGTGACCCAATGCCCCCCCCCTCAAATCAACTTT
>VZTU01023506.1:30723-47568 GCA_013400835.1 Zapornia atra
AACCTTGCTGGCATTAATCTAAAGTGTTCTTATTAACACAGACCTTGGCTCTGCAAGAGTGCGTCAGACAATAGACTAGTAGACTTCTTGCATCAGCAGATCAGCAAAGACTAAAAGGATTGTGAAGCAACTTCTGTGGGCCATGGTGGTGAAATGGTCCAAGTATGTCATCAGTGCATCATCTGGGAATGTCAGTGTTTTTCATTGACATACAGAGGAGGGATAGTAGCAGCTCTCTCCAGGTCAGTAGCTGGCTCACAAGTTCCCAGAGCACTGTTTTCTATCCTGGGGATCATCTATGCAGAAGTTTCCTCCTCTTTTCTTCAATTGCTTGGTCTCAGATAAGGGTGTAGCCACCCCTTACATGGAGGGCCTCCGCCATACAGAGTTTGGCAGCACCTGCCAAATTCTGAGGTTGGGTCTTAAAATATCCTGGGTGGAGACCAAAAGGAGAGAGAAGAAACATGGAAGAGACATTCTGGGTGTAGCGAAGGTAGAAAAATTGTCCCTTGCCATGGATGTTTTCTAGGCTCCTTCATGGAACAAGTTTTCTATTTGGAGAAAAAAACATCCCGGTAATTATCACACTACTTATTGTTTGTTAGACTGATAATCTGAGAACTAGTTAGGTGCCATATTTTTTAAATCCAGTGCCAGATGGAGTGAGCATCAGATATTTATGTAAGTGAGAGTGCAGCACTCAAACTGAAACAAATAATTTCTCCTATGGAGGCTGCTTAACAGACCCAGAGGAACTTTCTTATCAGCTTTCTACAAAACTGTCAAACAATGCTTATGGGATCTATGCAGAGGTGTGAATATCTCACTAACCCAGGTCACCACTGCTAACCACAAATCCCTTCACAGATGAACAATCCCATGAACGGAAAACAGCTTGTTGAGACCAGCATGAGCCCCCTGCCCTCCTATGCAAGGGAACAAGCAGGTTGCCCACCTTCCTTGTGACCTTATCAGTGTTTATAAATATGTAAAGGGTGAGAGTCAGGAGGAAAGACCCAGGCTTTTCTCAGTGATGGCCAGTGATAGGACAGGGGACAACGGGTGTAAGCTGGAGCATAGGAAGTTCCATGTGAACATAAGGAGAAACCTTATCGCTGTGAGGGTGACAGAGCATTGGCACAGGCTGCCCAGAGAGGTTGTGGGGTCTCCTCTGGAGACATTCAAAACCTGCCTGGATGTGTTCCTGTGTGATTTAGCCTAGGTCATCCTGCTCTGGCAGGGGGGTTAGACCACATGATCTTTTGAGGTCCCTTCCAACTCCTAATATTCTGTGATTCTGTGATTCCCTTTGCTCAGCTCATTGATGATGCTCAGGTCAAGCTGTAGACCTGTTCATATTCCTCTTGAGTAGTGCAATAAACACGAGTGTGGTGGTTTAGCCCTGGGTGGAGGCCAAACGCCCACTGAAGTTGGTCTATCACTCCCCTATCTCCACAGGGGAGAAAATATATATTGAGAGGCTTAGGAATCAGTGTAAGGACAGGGAGAGATCCTCCTGTCATCAATGACATGGGCAAAACAGACTCAACACAGAGTGAAGGAAAGAAAACTATCTAATTTATTACACTAAAAAACCCAGTGAAACCGGAATCGGGAGCGTGACTGAATCTTAGGACACTTTCCCCCCACCACTCCCTTCTTAGCAGACTTTAGTCAGAATTTTGCTCCCTTCTTCACCCCCATCGTGGCACGGGGTGGGCAGGAACTGGGAAAATGGGGCCTTCTGTCAGGTCCTTGCAAGTTGGTTTCCTTCTCAGCCAGGGGGGCATTCATTCCACACCTTCCCCTGCTTCACCGTGAGGTCCCACCCACAGGAAACAGTCCTCCACGAACTTCCCCAATATGAGTCTCTTCCCCCAGGGCTTTATCTCTTCATCAGCTGCCCCACTGTGGATCATTGTTATGGCAGGCAGTAGGAAATCACAGTCTCTCAGTCCCAGTCCTCCACGGGGTTACAAGCCTCCCCTCAGCAAACCTGTTCCTGTGCAAATCTCTCTCTCGTTCATCTGTGTCTCTGTTTCTCTCCATGGGCTGCAAGTGCTGGCAGGGACTTGCTCCAACGCAGGTTACAGCATCTTCTCTATGTCTCCACCTGCTCCATCCAGCGTGGAGTCTCTCCATGGTCTACAGGTGGGGTCTCGGCCTTTTCCATGGACTGCAGGGGAACACCCGCTCTACCATGGGTTTCTCCAGGGGCTGCAGGGGCATTTTTCTCTCAGGCACCTGGGGCAGCTCCTCCCTCAAGTCCCTGGCCTTGGTGTCTGCACAGCTCATTACATGTCCTCGCTCTCTTCTCCAGTGGCAAAATGCTTCTGCCAGCAATTTTTTTTCTCCTATATGTGATTCACAGAGGCTTTATGACCAGCTCCAATTGGCTCGACCCTGGGTCAGGAGCAACTTTGGCCTTGAATTGGCCGATGTTTACAGTTTGAGGCTGGCAGAAAACTGTAACTGCTGCTTACAAAAACCGTCTCAGCAGTGCAGCTACACAAAACTGCAACAATGAGAAATTGGTGTCCCTCATGGTTTAAGTAAGAAAGGTCTCACTCTAAATGATTTTTTTCCTCTTTTCCTGCATGCATACAGTTGCCCTAGCATTGCTGAATGAATGCTACAATGAATTGCTGTAGGGCAACTGCAAACTCATCAAACCAAGATGAATCCAGATATAAAGGGAGCCAAGAGGACAAAAGCAGCTTTGAAAGCATTGACTAAACATCTCTTGCTTTCAGCCAGTGGAGGGTAACTGAACAATGGGTGATGGCTTCAAGCTGGAGCACAGGAAGTTCCGCACCAATATGCAGAAGAACTTTTTCACAGTGAGGGTGACAGAGCCCTGGGACAGGCTGCCCAGGGGGGCTGTGGAGTCTCCTTCTCTGGAGATATTCAAGACCTGTCTGGATGCCTACCTGTGCAACCTATCCTAAGGAACATGCTTTGGCTGGGGGGGTTGGACTCTATGATCTCTGGAGGTCCCTTCCAACCCCTACAATTCTGTGATTCCCATCCTCTGGGGCCTTTCTCCAGCTTTTGATGCTGTTGACTAAGTGCTACTGATGCCCTGTATGTGTAAGGAGCAAGGTTTCAGAGTGACATAATCAAATTGTGAGTGAAAAGAAAGCATCAGAAGGAGTGAAATTACCTCTCTGCTGATGTTGCTTTCCTTTGCAGTCTCACATGACAAGATTAGTCTGATTTTAAACCTATGTGCAGCCACCAGCTGAACAAACAAGGTGGCATGGACTTCACAAAATTATGTTTAAGTGCTTGATGTTTGAGTACTATCAAAACAGCTTGTATGTCAATGAAGGCTGGACAGTGTCAATGCTGCAGGTGGAGGAAGGACTTTGAGGATCCAAAACTAAGGTGTGGCTTCCTCTGAAGCACTCAGCAGTCATTTACTTTGTGCTTCTAGATGTCCTGTGGACAGAAAAAACTTGCATGTAGCTGTATCTGTGAGTAACATTCCCTTCTTTGGCTGGGAGCTGATGTGATAGAGAGCAGCCCTGTGGAAAAGGATGTGGGGCTACTGATGGATGAAAAGCTGGACATGAACCAACAATGCATACTTGCAGCCGAGAGGGCCAGTCACATCCTGGGTGTGGCCAGAAGATCAAGAGAGGTGATTCTCCCCCTCTGCTCAGCTCTGCTCTGGTGAGACCCCAGCGACTGTGTCCAGCTCTGGAGCCGTCAACATGAGAAAAGCATGGACCTCTTGGAGCAGGTCCATAGGAGGGCCATGAGGATGATCCAAGGACTGGAGCACCTCTGCTGTGAAGATGTGCTGAGACAGTTGGGCTTGCTAAGCCTGGAGAAGAGAAGGCTCTGAGGAGATCTTATAGTGGCCTATAAGGGGACCTGCAGAAAAGCTGGGAATGGACTGTTCGCAAGACCATGTGGCAATAGGATAAGGGATAATGGGTTTAAACTAGAGGAGAGTAGGTTTAGATCAGACATTAAGGAAAGTTCTTCACTATGAGGCTCTTGAGGCACTGGAACAGGTTGCCCAGAGAGGTGGTATCTGCCCTGTCCCTGGAGACATTCAAGGTCAGGATTGATGAAGCTCTGAGCCAATCTGTCCTAGTCAGAGATGTCCCTGCTTACTGCAGGGGGGTCGGACAAGATTACCTTTAAAGGTCCCTTCCAACCTAATGAATTCTATGATTCCTTCTTCCAGGTGGTTTGAAGACTGTATCCCACCATAGAAATTATGTCCTGGCCTCAACTGACTGTCATTTGATATCTAGACTACAGCAAAATGTCTGGGCAGAAATTCATTGGACTGTAGGAAATCCTGCTGCTGTTGAATGAGGTGAAACGTGTCTTAAGCATATCAGTTTACCAACCAGTTACTGCTCAGGCTTTCAATGGGAAGATTTATCAAGATAATTTTGTTTTAAGTCCTCATTAAACTTCTAAAGCTCCAGACTGGCGGGCATAGTTAGTATTTTTCTATGTTGGGCACATCAGACTACCATCAGATGAAACTCAGGGGCACAGGAGGAAAAGATTGCCTGTGGCTAATCGATGGATGAGGAGTGAACTCCCTGAGTTGTATATTTCTCCAGATGGCCCTTAACAGGAATGGTGGGAGTGGAGGGAAGGGTTCCAGCTCTGGGCCTGGTACATGGCTGTCAGCTGGACAGAACTGGCAGCGTCATAGTGCAGAAAATTTAGCAGTGGGAGGGCTGAGCCATTTGCTGCTGCTGAAGCTGATGTCAGAGATCATGCTGGAAGTCAGCCGCACATTCCACCTTGCTCTGCTGTGCAGCAGAGTGGTTGGACTCAAGGGGAGCCTATGCATTGGTCAGTTCACCCCTCTGTCTGGCTCACATCCCTCTGGTAGCTATTCTGAGGCTGAATGGTTGTCTGCAGGTCATGAAAGGTTGCTCACAGTTCCAGGAAACCACTCTTGTAAAATGAACGCTGAGTGCCGAAGGCACTTCACAGTGCAAAGCAATTGTGAAGTAATAATTCTCAATGTGAAGTAGTTATTGACAAAGGGTAGGGCTCATCAGCTGTCTTACTGAAATCTTGGTTTGCACAGAGTAAATAGTTCCATTTCTAAGTCTGGTTCCAGCTGTTCTCGTTTGATTTAGAGCCTAATTCTTCAAGTAGATCAGTGTAGTGATGTTCAAGAACAATATACCAGCTCTCCATGAGAAAATAACCAAAAAGAGTGGAAGGAGTTTAATGTGTTTGTCAGAAGTTAGTCACTTTTGCTTGTCCTACAGGCAGGACTGTGCTGGAGTCTCATAAACTGAACACCCCACGAGATGGTTAGGACTCCAACACGCTTCTCAAATATTCTGAACATGACAAACAGAACATGGTTTTACAAACACCAAACTAAAAAATTTCTTCCTTCTGGGAAACGGGGAGCTCGGAACATCTGGATAACTGAAATTCCCCAGCATGCAGTCCTCCCATCTATAATTTCAATTAAATGAAACTAAATTAGTGCTCACCACTTAATTTCCTGATTGCCTTCTGATAAGCAGAAAGATTTCCCTCAACACTGCTAAGATGTTTCAAACCTATTATTTCTGCAACTTCTGCCAGTTTTCTGGGGTAATTACAGCGATGGTTCTGAACATAAAAGAGATCTTTCAGACGGCCATCAGACGGCCGGAACATGCAGACCTGCATCCAAGGTTGAAAGACTTGGGCAAAATGGTCCACTATGCCTTGATGGCCACAGCACAAAACTGGGATGCTCTGGACCTGTTACAGCAGGCATCAGGAGGGCTCTTCTCTCCAAGGGCAGAGGTGTGGGGAGCTGGCCCACAAAACTGTCCCATAGTGCCGAGAATGATTTCCTCTTGCTGCCAATGCTCCCTCTCTGCTAAAACACGGATTTCTTCTGTATTGCAGAGTAGCTGTGTACACATATCACAACAGCAGCTTCTTGTCTCTTTGGTGCTCTCTGTTCTGATGCCATTTCATCTCCTGTTAAAAGACGTTTGACAAGAACATGAAGTAGTACCTTCTGAAACGCCACATCTCTGTGAAAATTCAAAATTCATTTAAGTTTTTACAAAGGAACAAGGGTCAAGTATGGTTGTAATAACTAACAAGATGTGTGTTGTTTAATCTTCAAAGCAAGTTTTATCTTTAGAGGTCCATAATTTACTCAGTAAATATTGTTCCTCTTACTTCAAAAGGAAGCAATAATTAGATTATCCCTGGACTGAGATTAACATTTAATTTGTACATACCTTCAGAGCAACACAGTTGTCTGAACACAATAGCAAAATAATTCTTTTCAACTCTGTGTGTATGCTGTCAGTGTTTGAAGTTGTAATTTAATACCCAGAGGAAAGAGATGCAGTGTATGAGATGCAAACACATGGAGGTTTTCCAAGCCAACATGCCCTCCATCCACTTGTCACTGGTGCAAAGTCATGACCTGAAGCTGCCTGCTGCTGCCTCCTCCCCACCCACTGTGATGCCCAGGTCCCTTTCTGAGTCACTTGTCACCGTTTATTGTTGTGTTTGGGTTTGGTATTTTTTTCCACGTGGGGATAATTTGTGGGTTTAGGAGATTATAACTGGTAGGTGTTATTCTAGCTCCATGTGGCACCCTGCTCTAGCCCCACAGAGGGAGCCTGGCCTAGGGGCACAGGGTTCCTCTGCTGGCCTCTTCTCACAGCCATCCCTGGGGAGGGGGTTTGCTGGGCACGTGCAAGGTGGAAAATAGGAGGGACAGCTCAAACTTCCCTCTTGGAATCTGGGCCAGCACATTTTATACAAACAGCCTGCCAATATGCTAGCTATGGGAGAGGTTGGGTTGGCAATGGGTTTCTCCTGGTCTCCTGCCTTTGCCTGGAGCCTGAGATGATCTTTTCATTCCTCAGAAGCAGGGGGTCTTGCTGTGTGACTGGCAAAGCCACCTGACACCATCATGGTTGAGACATCCTCATTCAATAAAGCTAGAGAGGGTTGGACCAAAACCCAAGAAGGGCAGTCCCTTGCCCACCCAACAACTGAAAGAAGCAGCTCTTCCATTAGCTGTAACTGGTGCTGTTATTCCAGCCTCCATTACATTTCAAATACCTTTTTGCTACTGATATTTTCATAATTGTCTTAACGATACGAGTTGCAGGTGCAGCACTACAACATATTCTTACTCATTTTTCTGAAGCCCGAGAGTTTCTTTTAAAGATATAAAAGTGATAATGGGCTTCTTTCTAGGTTTTGAAAAAGAATGTGTCTGCTTTAATGGGACTTATCTCAAACAACCATTATACATTTTAATGAGGTAATGCACGAGGAGGGTCAAATAGAGCAAGGACTCATTCTGTTCCTGTCAACACGGACACTGTATTGCTAACACAGAAGTAATTCTGTGGCCATAATTTGAATAAAATATGTGGTGTAAGATGGTCTATTGAATATTTCAAGTCAGGGAAGTCTGTTGAGCATTGTTGCCATGGGGACTGCATGAAGGTGGGATTAATTAAGGCCTGAGCAGATGCTGTAGAGTATGTAGTGTCATTTGTGCTTTCTGCATGTAATTAATGTTTGGGGGGGGAGAGGGGAGAGTGAGGAACAAGGGAAGAGAGATAGAGACCCACCTTAATTTGTGCGTGACAGCTTTCCAGGTAAAATGAATTATTGGCATATGAAAATTGATGCTTCTGCACATGCTAAAAATGCAGATTAAAAAAGAGAGAAAAAAGGGACTATCAAAATAAACATCAAGCTGAGTCATCATGTTTCACATGGAAATGCCAGAATCAAAGACACAAGCTTCCCTCCTTGTTCCAAGATTCTGGAATTCAGAAAAGCCAGTTCAGCTGTGAAATAAATTAAGATTAAAGAGTAGCATTCAATGTTAGCCTAGAAAGCTCAAACATATTGTAGCTTTGGGGAGGCCTTTATATGCATACATAAATTTATGCATGCAAAAGAGAGAGGGCATAGCTTATAAGCATGCATGTATATGAAAAGTTTAGGCCTCCTTACTGTTTTACTGAAGCCTGTTTGGTATTGCTGAGCTCAAAGGAAGCCCTGAAACATCATTGCAAACCCTCTTCCTCTCCCTGTGGTCGATGAGCAATTGCTCTGGGGTGACCTAATTGCGGCATACCAATACTTGAAAGTATCCAACAGGAAAGTGGGAAAGGGAATGTTCACCAGAACAAAGCGTAATGGCTTCAAGCTGAAAGAGGGTAAATTTAGATTAGACTATAGGAAGAAATTCTTTATTATGGGGGTGGTGAGGCACTGGCACAGGTTTCCCAGAGAGGTTGTGGAAGCCCCATCCCTGGAGGCATTTAAGGCCAGGTTAGAAGGAGCTTTGGGCAACCTGGTTTAGTGAGGATGTCCCTAACCATGGCAGGGGGTTGAAACTAGATGATCATTGAGGTACATTCCAACACAAAGCATTCTATGATTCTATGCTTTTATAGCAGGGCTCGAGATCTTTAAGATGACATTAAATTCTTTCTTCTTTGCCTCATGGTGAAGAAGTAGTGCCCAGTTCTCTACTGGTGCTACAGCATGTGCCGTGAGCTTCACAGGGATGGTTTTTGGGGCATAAGGGATGACACATGGGAGTGACACCTTCTAATGAGGGAGGTGATTGTGGTGGTAGGCATCTGCTCTTCCACTGCCACTCCTGTTCTCCCTCCAGCTTCACATGGGGAGGTGAACAGCCCAGATTTTCAAAGCCCCGTCCAAAAGGGAGAGTGAAGAGAAAAAGTCATAAGCTGTGATAAATATCTTACCTGAACTGGTATTCTGAGACTTTAGGAAGTCAGGATAAATATTCTGGAGCATCTGTGGTTGATCTGTGAGTAACCGGTTGCATTTGGACTGTAGATGCTTGAAAAAGAATTTCAGAAAGTGCTCACAGTGTTTTCTAAGAGTATTTAATTGAAAATAAATCAGCTTCTCCATTTTCTACAGTGGAGAAAAAATATTCATAGTGTTTCCAGGTGAAATTCTGCAAAAAGCCCAACAGTTCCATGTTTTAAGAGGACAAGTTTTCAGCATTTCATGATTAAAAACCGTGTTCCTACCACTCCTAGTAGTAAGACAAAATCAGTCATTTTCATCAAAGAAGTGGAGGGTAAGAGCAAGGATATTAACTTGCTGAGAGCTATTGAATAAAATATTTCTGTGGCACAATTCTCATTCTGCATCCTATTTTAGATAATTATTTTCTAAGCACTTTTGGCAAAAATTCTTACCTGAGTCTACTGCTCATATAACAACCAGGTACTTGAAACACTTATTTTTTAAAAAATAGAATAATTTGTCATGTAAAACTCTCTGAATTATCTGTGCGACTGAGGACTGAAAAGTGATGATTTTTTTTTCCAGATTGTGAGGAATAATAGCCAGTCTAATGAATGCTGAAGCATGTCTCTTTCCCAGGTGCTCAATTCCCTTTCTCCAATTTGCCTGCTAAATCTGCTGCATTTTTCACTCGTTTCTTAATATTCAAGGATTATCTCAGATGCTCTCTTGGGAAATGTGGCTTCCTTAGGGTTATGGAAATAATTAGAAAAGATTACAGCCTGCTTTTTGAATGAGTCTAGATTTATTTCTGTTTTTCTTGTTGCTAATGAGAAGCTTGCTTGTTCTTAGTTTGATTTAGAAAACTTTTTTTTCCAGAAAGAGAAGTACAATCTAATCCACAATATGAAAAAATAAATCTTTGCGAAAAAGCTGAAAAAAAGTCAACAGAAATGGCTGAATGGTTTTGATCAAAAGAACATGCTCAAATTAAATGTAGATATATTTTAAATAGGAAGGAGTGAAATAGGCAGGAGGTATTGATACAGGTATAATGTCACGAGGAAAAGTCAGAAATTAAATGAACTGTCTATCAGGAGCATCCCCAGATTTGTGATGAAATTCAAGAGGATTTAGTTCAAGTAGATTTGTTCATGTCTCTGCCTCAGTCCCGAACCTTTAACCATAAGCAGACGTGTCTCCTTAAACACATAGAACAGTTTCATCCATAGTATACGTTCCTGTTATGCTACTCCAGATTTACCTTATATAAACAGTTTCTGAACACATATACTTGGTTACCAGCTACTTGATTTCAGTGACAATTTAGATGCTTTCTAAGTTTTAGGCATATGATTAAGTACTGGGTTGCTCCTGGTCCCTGATCATTCGCTCTTTGGTTTTGCATGTTTTTGGCTGATCTTACAGTTATTTGCCATCTTTTTCTTTCCAGAACTGTTTTTCCCTTTCATTAGTAATACACAGTAAAATGTTGCTATGTTTTTATAATATTTACATGAAAGCCCTCATACAATTTGTTACTGGATCACTTTCAAATACCTTTTTTCCTTCCTGGCCTTCAAATTAATCTTTATTTTCCCCGAGGTCCTTACTTGTCTGTCTTCTTTAATGAAAAGGTAACTGAATGATAACTCTTGAAAGTATCTTTTGTATCCAAAAGTTCTTGGAATCTACCAACCAAGAGGTTAAGAGCCTTTAGCTAGGTATAAATCAACTAGCTGGGACACTAGACAAAATGTAACTGTGACAACCTCAAGCCCCACATGTGCTAAACTCTTTAGCAAGGAGAGTGACCTGCAGCGAGTGCCATACAGCTGAATCTGAAGTGTTTATCGTATCCAAGGTAACTTACTGAAATAGAGCTTGGACATTGTTAAGGGGTTTCACATCTTCCATGTCAAAAAAGCCCGGGGCTTTCTCAGGAGTTGCTTGGTGCTAAAGCTATTGAATAGAGCAGTGATAGGCATTCATCTTCTGTACTTAGGCCTTAATTTCTTTCCCTAGCACTTATTAATGAATTTATGACTTGAGTTCTTTAGCAAGGCTTTTAATATGGCTTCTCCTATCACTCCTGAAACCAAACTAGGCAGGGTGTCTGTATCTGTGCTGGAGTAATGCTAGACAGTAGCAGAGGCTGGAATCTGGGGGTTCCAGATCCCAATCTCCAGACTAAAGCAACCTGGAGACCAAAGGAGTGGTGGGCCTCAGTGGACCAGTGTGGTGGGGAAAGCAGAGCTGCAAATCCAGCAGCGTTAGCAGAAGCATAGCCAGCAAGTCAAGGGAAGCAATTTCTTCCCTCCACTGGCCGAGGCTACTTCAAGGATACCATGCCCAGTACAAGATGATTATAGGAAGCTGGAGTTTGGGGATCCAGAGGAGGATAGAGTGGATGCCATACAAGGAGAGCCTAAGACTTAATCTGAAGTTATCCCTAATTTGAGAAGGAGGTTGGACAAACCACTTCTAGACATCTCCTTCATCTTAAATTACTCTCTGATTTTGTGACAATTACTATCAATTACTGCTACGGTCCTCTCCCATCCCATCTACCAGCTTTACTGTCTGCATTGCTCTGCTAGAGCCTTGGTGTTTCATTTGGCATCTACCACCTCCTCCATTTTGATTCTGACTTAGAGGCAAGTAACAGGTATTCACTGCTGTGCACAGACAAGTTTGATCTCTTATTTCAAATTCCATCCTCTGCAATTACACAGAATTACTTTCTATCAATACAGTTCCAGTTGTCACCCTTCTTTACCCTGGATTTTATTACACGGTCACTGCTCTCTGGTGGGGACCATATGTAACTGTGTACCCTTAGGTATAACATGGAAAAGTTCTGCTTCTCTGGATTACGTGTTATGTTTCACTTACAATTTGCCTGATCTTCTGCAGGCAGTAGGTTCAGGAGATGGGCTGGAATATTTTTCTTAAAATATTCTTCTTGGACTGAAGAACACAAGCCTTGGCTTCACATTCCATCTAGAAATAATACCTAAGGCAAATGAATATCTGAAACACGATAAACATCAGTTCACATTGTTTCAGTTGTTTATCAAAGCTGCAGTATAAAACCTTAGCTAACAGGGAATTTGCTGCTGAAAACCTGTGATCTTAATAGGTATTTTTCCACACAAGCTATGATACACACTCGAAGCAATTTGTGTCTCTTTGTCATTAAAATCCTACTATATTTAAAACGGGGAGGATTGAATTTCAAGTTCTTTCACTTGCACGGATGCATGGTTTGAGGGTATGTGGGGGTTTTCTTAAAGCTTTTTAAGAAACCCATTGACACAAAGGGAAAGACTTGCATCAGCTTTGTGGGCCCAGGACAAATGCCCTTGTGAGCATCTGGGAGAGATGCCAGCCGGACATGCATGTGTCCCTTCATTTACCGAGGACGGAAGTGCTAGCAGTGCAAAAGCCATTGTCAGACTACACAGTGTGTCACCCATGGGGTGCCAAAGAGTGTCAGGGTGTTTGGTCCTCCTGCCATTGACCTAGGTAAGGCTGCCCGGGACTGCTGCCCACAGCCACAGCTCGGCTGGGAGCAAACATCTGCCTCCCAGGAGCAGCATGGAGATTCTGTGCTCCCATCCAGAGCTGGCAGAAGAGGATGGAATTATATTATTTAATGACCAGTTGGGCAGCCTGTGAGGCATTTCTTCTCAAGGAGGTTAAAGCGTTTGGCCACTCCTGCTGGGGATGGTTCAGAAAGGCAGAGACTGAGAGCTGGGTCCAGCATCATGCAGAGAAATGAAAGCCAGATCCTGCATGCTGAGTGTTAAGGCAGCTTCTGGGAGAAGTTTTTCAGACTCCTCCTGCCATGATGTGCACATACTACACTGGGACATAGCATATGGGCACTGGGAGATGCGGCTAAGGGTGAGGGGATGCCAGCAAAGAGCGCAGCTTTTGGCAACTGCACTGATGGTTTAAGGATAGGCTGTAGGAATGAGTGCTGCTGATTGGTAAATAACAGCAGAGAGGAGATAATGAGCTTTCTGACAGACTGGGAGCAATTAGTAAAATTTCTTGGAAAATGAAATGACTTCTGATATTCCTTAGTGTGAAAAGCAGGATGTCAGAGCTGCGGTCACCTGTGATGATGTAGTATTTGATATTTTCAATATGTTTTTTTCTCATTAATCATGAAAATTTGGGGTTTTTTTCAGCCTTGATAAAGAAAAGAGCAAAGGCTAACGGGGGCATGTCTGGCATCTGTCACATTTGAGGATGATGTACCCATTCATTCAGTTTCTTAAATGTCACTGCTTCTTTTGATATTCTAGTATCAGTATCTGAGTGACTTTCCCTGATGACAGACAGGAAAAAATTATTTGGAAAACAAAGGCAAATGACAGACTTTAAAGATTCATGGCAGTCTGGCCAAAATAGCTGCATGCCTCTCTCCTCCAAGCCCCAGCAGACTGAAGGTAGGAGAAAGGGAGAAGGATAGGAAACTGGTTTAGTGATGGGGCGTCATTTAGCTTTCCATGTGCTACAGAGAACCTCAGGGTTTCAGTCTTTCTGAGGCTGCAGAAGGGCAGGAAGGGAGCATCTACCTCTTTCCAGAGGCATCACGGCCATTCCTCTTGTGACCATTCCCCTACCACCAGTGCTCACCCTCTGTGGGAAATGGGGGTATGATCAATCACCCTTTCAGGTGGAGGACTACCTGGATGTCTTGCTGCAGAGCCAAACTTGCAACTGCAGGAGCAAGGGAAGCTCATTTCCATTTTATGTTTGGGAGTTGAGGAAGCACTAATTTACTAAATCAAGCACTGGCAAAGTTTTCGGAAGCACCCATGACCATTGTCTGAGGTCTGGTCATATTCATCATACAAACATGCAGACAACCCTTCCCAAGCACAGAGCTATTGGGAGGCCAATAATACCCTGTGCTAGAAAGGTAAGAGCCAGGGAAAGTTGAGTTGTAATGGATTTCCTGAGGTGGCTGAAGGGCTAACAGCCAGGAATTCTTCTATATGGATTTCCCAAGACTCTCCTGTCTGCCTGATCACAGCCTAGCTCTTTGACATGACAGACTGCAGCAATTTTTCAGGAAACACAGATAAGGTACACCCTGGGAAACAATTAATCCAAAGTCCAGACTGAGGAAGTGCAGCTGTGTCCTTTCACGAAAACAGGTGCATCTTAGTTATATAGAGGGATTACATATAAAAAACCAAACAAACAAATTTAAAAAGCAGGCTTGCAGCCAACCTCAATCCTCCTATACCTCCACCAGCTGCAAGAGTTCTAACCTGCTATTTGCAGAGGCTAGCTGATGCTTCTGACTTAGGCATTCATTGCTCTGCTAATTCAGGCCAGCAAATGCAGTGTGTCATCTGGACCTCCTGGCAGATAGGGGGCATGAAAATTCAGATGCATTGCGTGCTCTCTCTCTCATGCCTAAACATGCCTGTATTTGCTTGTCTGACCATATTTCACTGAGCAGCTGTGGGACCAGCATCTTGTTTAAGCTGGTGTAAGCCCGTCACTATACCTTTGTCCTCAATGAGTTAGCTCATGCCCGTCTGTATCCCTGGAGTTGAGAGTAGATTTTTGTCCCTCTAGTTTGCCAATTCTCATGTCACTCCATGTGGAAGAGATGACATATTAGACTAGTATCTCCGCCATGCTGCTCTCGCTCAGTAAGACATTGCTTGGGGAATTTATCTCAGGCTGTGGAAAAAAAATTAACAGTAATTGTTTCTGTTTCAGCAGTTCTTACTTTTGTTGCCTTTGAACTATGTCTGGAAAAAAATACCTTTCTTCTTTATTTTCCTCTTGGGACTGTCAGTAGATCTGCTTTCAGGTGGTTTAATGAGAAACAAGCCTCTGTTGACAATATTTAAGGAATGTGATTAATTGCATGGAGGCTGTGCATAGAATCCTAGAATCACACAATGGTTTGGGTTGAAAGGGACCTCATAGATCACCTAGTTCCAACCCCCCTGCCATCGGCAGGGACACCTCTCACTAGACCAGGCCACTGAAGGCCCCATCCAACCTGGCGATGACCACTGCCAGGGACAGGGCATCCACCACTCCCCTGGGCAACCTGTTCCAGTGCCTCACTGCTCTTGGAGTGAAGAATTTCTTCTTAATATCCAATCTAAATCACCCTCTTCCAATTTAAAACCATTCCCTCTTGTCCTGTTGCTACATGGCCTTGTGAACAGGCCCTCCCCAGCTTTTCTGCAGGTCCCCTTCAGGTACTGGACGGCAGCTATAAGATCTCCTTGGACCCTTCTCTTCTCCAGGCTGAGCAAGACCAACTCCCTCAGCCTGTCTTCACAGGAGAGGTGCTTCAGCCCTCCAGTCACCCTCATGGCCCTCCTCTGAACCTGTTCCAACAGTTCTATGTCCTTCTTATGTTGGGGACTCCAGAACTGGACCCAGTACTCCAGGTGGGGTCTCACAAGAGCAGAGTAGAGGGGCAGAATCACCTCTCTCAATCTGCTGGCCACAATCCTTTTGATGCAGCCCAGGATATAGTTGCCCTTCTGGGCTGCAAGCACACACCGTCAGCTCATGTTGAGCTTCTCGTCCACAAGCACCACCAAGTCCTTTGCAGGGCCACTCTCTATCACTTCATGATGCAAGAATTTGCCATGTAGGAATCAGGTGCAGGACTATGCTATTGCAGCAGTGGGGCTGTTCCTGGGAACAAAAAAACCCCCGAAACATCCCTCCCTGTATCACTCCAAGCTCTAACTGCCTTGTTCAGGTCCCAACCCCACCATGTTCCTTTGCAGATTTGCCACCTGGATGCTTCTTTGCCTTGCAGACCTGGTCCTGTGGCTCCATGCTGAATGTCCAGAGGATGGTGCGACAGACTCTGCAGCAGCCTAGTCACAAGGAAGCGAAGAGCAGCTTTAAAATACCATCTGCACAGAGAGGAGACTTAATGTTTCCAGCTCAGCTGAAAGGCATGAGGCGAGGCTTAGGTCAGCAGCTCTAGGTTTATGTGGGTTCAGGGGTAAGCTGAGTAAGCTCATGGTCCTCCATGACCAGGTTGTGAGGCTGTTTCTGCTCAGGGCTGGGAACCCCTGGCTGTGGGACCATTCTATTTACAAAAGCAGAACTTGGCACAGCCCTACAAACAAGTACCATGGCCGGAAAGAAGTCTAGACCAGTTTGCCCTACTCACCAGGGTAATTTAGGAGACTAAAAAAATCCTGGAAAATGCTAATGCTAATTTGATAATCATAGGGCCTTCAGGATAGGTCTTCTGCTATTCTTGCTTCATTGACGTGTGATTTTCTTGATATATCTGAGGTGGGTGAGATCCTATGAGAGCCTTTGGAAGGGTACTTGATGATTCAGAGGCCTCTCTCATTCAGGAATCAGCTCCCCTTAATCTGTAAAACAGATTTTCCACATAACAGGAGCTCAGTCAAAAGTATTAGAGGTATTGGCAGGGCTTGAATATTTTCTGATCTGTCTCCTCGCAGTGTTCATGCCTGCCCCTAGGAGGGAAAGGTGGCTTCCTATATCATAAATAGGGAAGGACTTGTGAGGAAGTAGTGGTAGGTGGCCATCTTGGCCATAGTGACCACAAAGCAGTAGAATTCAAAATCTTTGTTGAAAGGAGGAACACTGCCTCCAAAACTTCAACACTAGATATGGGGAGAGCAGATTTTGAGCTGCTCAGGGAACCAGTTGGTAAGGTCCCCAGGGAAACTGCTTTTGAAGACATCGGGGTCCATCAGTGCTGGTCACTTTTTAAGTATCACCTTCTAAAAACACAGGAACAAGCAATTCCAAAATGTCAGAAAGCAGGAGGCTGGCCTGGCTGAACAGGGTTCTTCTTCTAGAGCTTAGGTGGAAAAAAGTATACGGCCAATGGAAGCAAGGTCAGGCAACATTGAAGGATCACCTTTCTAGAGGCCAAAGCTCAGTTAGAACCGAGGCTGGCCAATACCGTGGCAGACAATAAAAGGGTTTTTTTCAAATAAATTAACATCAAGAGGAGGGCAGAGAGAACATTGGTCTGTTATTGGATGAGAACGGTCACTTTACTAACAGTGACATAGACAAAGCAGA